>VXBN01005343.1:0-61558 GCA_013397395.1 Sinosuthora webbiana | reverse complement strand
AAAAAAAAAAAAGCTTCTTAGGTTATTATTTCATACTTTGTTACCTTCCTTTTATGTGAAGGAAACCACGTAATAGCATCACTTCTGATGGAACTCCAGAAAAATTTAGGCATTAAAGACTTGAATATTCTATTAGACTTCATTAGAGAAGGGCAAAAATCAGACCATTATCCTAATGTCCATTTACACAGGGCTGAATTAACTCTCACACAAATTTAAATGCATGTACTCACTTAATCCAAATTGATTGGACAAACACATTTTCTTATGCAAGGTTTTGCGTCATACAGTGCCAAAGACCTGTGGGCAAACTTGTAAAAGGACTAAACTAAAACTGCATAAAAATAAACTGGCAGTATTCCTTAATTTTCAAAGTGCTTAATGGCACAAGATTACCCATTTCCTTGCAGAGACAGTACGTTGAGCAGAACAGTTGTCCCATTGTGGCCCAGCTTGGGTTGTGTTCCAGTTTTCCCAGCTGGTTTATCAAAACACTGAGGTCTAGTCACATTTCCAGCAAGTTACTTATTTATGAATATTCTCACAAGATGGTGAGGCTCTTCAAGAAGAAACTGCATCTGCTCCGAGGATCTTTTTATAGAGGAGTAAAGAGCCACAGAAATACAATCAAGGAATGGTAATGACAAACAGGGCTGGGTGGTTTCCCTCTTGAATTTTCTTGCTTGCTTTAACAATAAGCAAAAGTGTAGAGGACAACAGAGTCACATCTTTCCTCTGGAATAGTACAAAGAGGGAGGAAAAACAATTCACTAGCAGTTGGATGCAATGAAGAACAACTTTGAAACTGCAACTCATGCCTCAAGAAATGGGGTAGGACTCTGCTCACATAAAAATATAGGATACAGCCCTCCATGCAGTAAATACACAGGAGATTCCAGATTTTTTTTTTAATCTCATTTATACTTGCAAAATTAATTTTAGATTCCAATACTTAATTTTTTTAAAGACACTACACAACATGACTTAAAAAAAGTTAAACATACTTGTGGCAGAAATTCTATGTACCCAGAATTTTACTCAAGAAAATTTTCCCTCTTACCCTTTTTTGCTCTCCTAAAGGATTTTTTCATACCATTACATAGTAACATTCAGTGTAAATTTGTATTTAAGTTGTGTAAACTGTATTTTAAGATGCTGGGCTTCCACAGTAATCATAGCCCTTTATGGTTCTTAAGTTGAAGCACCACTGCAGCATCTTAGGTTTTATTAGTATGACAGAAAATATTATTGTCTGGTGCAAGAACATGTTAGGAGTAATATGAGTATGTGTCTTATATGAATAAGTGCACAGACAAATCTGATCTAACCCAAGATCTAACAAGAAAACTAGAAATACAGCTGATTTTCTTACAGCAGGAGACTTAACTTTAGGAACAGAAAGTACAAAAGAAAAGCTGAAGGAGTAACTGCAAATAATGATCTATCCAGGTTTACAGGTGTCAGCACAGTTTTCAAATAGTTCCATAATGGGACTTTCCAGTTTGAGAAGTATAATCTGTCTGACTTGAAAGTGTGGCACCAAATGAAAATTTGTTATTGCCAGGAGGGAAAGTGTGGGAATTGAAAGTCATTCATCATTGTAACATTTCACCACAAACTAAACACAGATAAAAGGTTCTGTATAGGCCACAGTTTCCAGTACACCAGCCTTTTTGTTAACTTGTCATACTGGAACCTACAAGGTGCTTACACAGAAATGACAACTTCCAGGAAATAATCTACAACTTTTCCCAAGATATTTTTACTGTTAAGGTATTCTCTACTGATGTGCCCAAGAATGTCAGTACCTACAATTCTTCACTGGGCATAAAATGCTTTTAACACATAACTTGGTGGTTTCTTAAGAGGCTTTAGCACACTCACTGAAAAAATATTATTGAATTTGTTTGCACAGAGAAAAAAACTTCTTAACCAAAAGAATAGGTCAAAAAGCCTGAATTTTCTGACCACTGTAACAGAAGTGCCCATCTTTCCATCAGTTTTGCACTCCAGACATTTTGCTTTGAAAGGAAGTAGAATTTGAAGGGAAAGAACTTGAGAAAGAGCTAATTCTGTGTTAAGTGTCACTTCAGACAGTCATGGTACCTTTTTACTGCTAAACGTGGAAGCATTTGTCACTGCTGGATAAGCATCAGGAATGGAGAATGGAACAGCATCAATCATGTATATTTCTCAGTACTGGTATGAATATGTAACACGCCATGCAGAGAAATCTCCTGGGAGGTCCAGCGTTACACTACACGAATTAACATCCACTCACTGATTAGGCTTTATATTAGCTAATAACAGAGATGAATTTAAGACACGGGAATTATTTAATCACCCTCATCGAAATATATTTTAAAAATTCAACAAGTATTACTCCTGATATTAAGATTTCTTACAAAAAGTTCTTATTCAAATTTTTGGGTCAAGAAAATGGCTATACTTTTTTAGGTTATAACACTATGAATGTAATACAGAAGCTTTCTGAATTTCATCACCTTGAAGACAGAGCATTTAAGAAAAAGCTTTTCTGGACAAATCAAGATATGACTGCTTATTCATTCTAGGCTAAGTCAGAAAATAGAATTAGATTATAAAGAAATATATTTAGAATGAGTATCACATAAGTAGCCTGTTTATGTTCTTGGCAAGATTATACAGTTACAGGTATTTCATACAGCTCACATAGATGAGACAACTTGATGACACTCTGTAACAGTCCTCCTTTTAGAAGATAATCATATCATGATCTCCTGTAATATTAACAGCTTCCTTATTATCCAGATTTGACCCTGTGTCAGGCTAGGGGTAAAGATCAGTGATTCATCTTAATACTTTAAAAACAGACACTCCATACCCTAAAACGTCTACCTACAAGCCTTATTTTGCACACTGGCACGTTAGGAGCTTTAAGGATTTTGTTTCACCACATAACATGAGAAATGTTGAGGCTTATTTGTCTGTTCAGGTTTAATGCTGTGTATAACCATCTATAGCAAAACAGTTTTGCAGTGAAGACTCAGGTGACTCAACTCTTTCCATAGAATGAGGCATTCTTTGAACCAAAAAAAGCATGAATCCATCTTTTCACTTCTCTGAAGTATTTCAGAATATAAATCAGCCTAATTTTTGTACTGCCATTCACTAAGTGCTTGTGTAGATTATAACGTCAGCAGGAGCAAATTCAATGTTCAAATCCATTGAAGACTTTTATTTTTTGACATTTCATATCAACAATTCAAATATTCCTATCCAACACATAGCATAATAATTACAGCCCATTAAGGAAATTTAGGAATCTGCAACTTGCTCTACTTGAAGCAAAGGTCATCATGTGGAGGACAAAAGGTAATTAAAAGTCTCGTTAATAAAAAAAAAAAAAGGGAGTTTCCTGTATTTATCCAAGTTTTAGGTTGGAAAAAGTCAATGTTTCAAAGATAAAGTATGATGTATTTCATTTTCTTATTTATTAGTATGAAAATTACAGATGCTTCAGGAGCACTAAGTTCTGTCAGACCTGCTTATATTTCATTTGAAACCAGGATTTAAGGTCCTAATTCACCTAAAAAATTCATTTGTTAACTGCCATGACTCAAGTTTGGCTGCCATCAAATAACAACAGGAGCTGCATCATCTCAATTGTATTGATTTCCCCCAAAACAAATGGCCATAAACCTTAGGCTCTGATTCACCAAAGTCTGCATTTAGCACACACTTAAAACCTGCAACTCAATGGAAATTCAGCAAGAATTCTGCTGCAGCTCCTCTCTTCCTCTGTAACCTTTCACCACCTTCCTTAGGCACATTTTGTTCCCAAAAAGAGGTGCCACCCACAGGTTGCAACACTGATTCATCATACCTGAAGTAACTAACAACCATCTTAGGACCTTAGCCTTTCTTTGCTTGTTTCCAGTGCTTGCAAATCATCATGTAGCAAAATCTAATTTAAAAATTACTTTTCTATTTAGCAAGTATTTAGAAAGAGCTGTGTGCTACGTAATATTATTTATATACAATAAAAATGCTCATCTATTACACAATTAGAAATGTGTTTCCTGCCAGATAGATCTCAGCTACTCAATTTAGAATAATGTTGACTGTATAAAGATTATTTTTAGCACTCCTATTAAAATATTAAGTTAAATTCCTTTACAACTACTAGCTGTACTATACCTTTGGCTGCACACTAAATCATACAGCTCTAAAATCTCAGGATCTTGCTTTTGTCCCAGTCAACTGCTAAGGCAGAAATGGATCATTCATCAGTGAATTTCTCACCTTGCACTGACAGATAAAGAATGATTGAAATAAAGAACAGCATCTTGGCCCTACCAAGTTCAATTTGTTAATGGACTCAGCTGGTGTGAGGATAACTTGAGTTTTGGATGTATTCTGAACCAAGTATTCAGATTGTGTTTTACACTCTACCAACTTAGGAGACCTTCTGTTACAGAGAGAAAAGAGCCAATATTTTGATCTAGAAATAAAATAAAACAAACAAACCACCTGCTACATCTAGTAATATAGCAATAAACATATATATTAGAAAATGACAGTTACACATAAGAGCTACTAAAATGGCATAGGTTTGATGTCTGATATCCACCTAGCACCTTTCATTCCAGAGAACTGTAGTGGCTTCATGAGCTCTACACAGGGGTCAGCTTATCCTCCACTGAATGAAAATACTCCTGCTAACAACCTATGGTGTAAAACTTCAATATCACCAGGAAAAGGGCAACACAGTCTTACCCAGACTGACACGAGGCAAGCATGGAGACCATAAACCAGACCATTGTACCATGGAGTAGAAATGTCTTTCAAAGAGAAATTACAGTAATTATGTTGTGATGCATTTTACAGAGTTCTGAAAGAAGGTCCGAATTTCCAAAGCCACTCAAAACCCATCATTGCAGAGCAGTGTTCACACCATTTCTGCAATATACACAACTGAACTGCCCTCATCAGGTTCCTTTTGCACCTGGTCATTTCCTGGAGAGCCTTCACCAGTCAACAAGATATCCCAGCCTTGTTCAGCAGATGAAAATTCTGCTGCTTCTCAATCTCTTTCTCCCTCCTCCCCAAACCAACCCAAAACTCCTCACAAATACGGAATTTCTATCCCAGAATTAGCAGTATTTTAAAACGTCACTGATAAGTAGATCAAAGAGACAGACAACATATGTGAACAGGTACAAAAGTGAAAGCAACTGCATCTTTCATGGCTTTTCCTGAAAGGCAGGAAAAGTTCTCTCCCAGGAATGCTGTTTCCAAAAAACAGGCACAACTTTTGTTCTAATCAAAGTAGAAGTGTTTTATCTAGGGATGGATGCTAAACTGAATATCTGGTTTCTAAGATTAAAAAACTTTATCCACATCCAAAGCAAAGTGCAGTAATTGGGTTCATTTCAAATGCCAATGTGCTGCAATGACAAGGCTCCTGTTTGATTTTTCTACTTACTAGCTGTTCTCCAGTTTTAAATTCCCCTTCAGTTCCCCCAGCATTGACATCACCGTTTGGAACACGCAAGCAGCAAGGTTCAGCCTGGAGCACTTAGACCCTACTACTGCCTTTAAGGAGGCAAAGTGCACACAGTGGCTTACAAATGCAAAGTACATTATTTTACATCTCCTTGCAGCAAAAAGACAGCAAATAGTGCACTAGGGAGCATCATGAGAATGTTTTTCTTGGTCACAGTCTACACATACAGCTTTGGGAATCAGTCTGACACCAACACCTCTCGTCTTAATACACTGGATAAAGGAGAAATGCCCCATAGCCCAGTAAGCAAGTGAAATAGATATTGCTACTTAAAAATCATTCAGCAGTTATGGTCACTGGTATTGTTTACATTAAGTACAGCTAGATTACTCAATAGCTTCAAAGATGCTTTTGTCATGACATTGTTTTGAAATAAGCAAAACCCAAAATTTTGTTATCCATAACTACACATCCTTTAATCAGAGGAGCTCCCTTCCCTTTCTGCAGAGTTACATCAAACACTAGAAAAAAGAATCATCTGTATCACCTCCTCATATTTGTACTACTAATTAACAACTTTTTTTTTTCTTTGAATAAGGACCTCAGGGGGTAAAATAAAATGGTACCCTGAACTGGTTGGTTTTGCACAAAAGAGCAGCCTGAAAGTTGTAGGCAGTAGAACGTGTAGAGTTACAAACAGTTGGAAGATGAGCAGTGCTTGCAGAGCTAGAAACAAAGCAGAGCACAGATAACAGCTAGTCAAAGCCCTCCCCCACCCTAAGAACAAACGGGTTCAACATCTCATTTACCAGGAGGAGTCATGAGGGATGCTGAGGTCTGAAGGTGCACAGTGGGCCAGCCAAGATCTAAGGCACATCATGCAGCACTGCACCTGCCAAGTTCAGGTCACTCTGCTGCTGTACCTTGAACACAGCATTTTTAGAAGAGACTAAAACACTTTCAATTCCCCAATAGTCTTTGGAACATGTAACTCTGCTCCAAGACTGGAGAGCAAATTTCACTTAGCAATGTTCACACAGCACAGGAATTGAAGGAGTGGGGAGAACTACTGCCACCTTTAGCTCCTCTCAGGTCTATTTAACTCTCTTTACTGGGTGAAGCTCTCAGGCAGAATTTCACAACAAACCAAAAAATTCAGTTGAAGATAACAGAGCTGTTCGAGGGAAATCTAAAAATCATCCAGCTTTGTCAGAGAAAACAAAGACATTGAATCATCAGACTGCTAATGACTGAAATGATAGGACCAGTTTTGAATAATTCATTATCTTTCCTTCTGACATTCCAACATTGTTGATTTCCTGGCTATCTACCTGGATCTACTCCCTGAAGTAGCAGCAATCTGTACCATTTATAAACACAAACACATAACCATATGTCTATTTTAACTTCCTCTGAAGTAATTTTTCATTGTAACTAGCTTTACAACAGCAATTCAATTTGTTTAATAGTGCCTTTGAGTTAATCAAAAGCTCTTAAAAGTTCAGTGATTACATAATTAGTAATTAAAACCACCCTGGAATAATCACGTTTAAAATACATCTATGACAATAAGAAGTTAGAACAGTTCTAATTTGCACTTTGGCTGTAAAATACAGAAAAAAATCACATCATGTTGGTTGGTTGGGTCTGGTTTGGGGTTTTTTTGGGTTTTTTTTTTCTACAGTAGGCTGCATCCATGCTGCAAAAATATTGAGACTTTGATCAGTTTTCGTACGTGGTAACACTACACATTCTGTGCCATGGCTCATATAAGCACTTCTTATTTCATCTGCCCATAAATGTCCCAGCAGTTAAACCAGCAGATTTCAGATTATTTTAAATGCCTTTAAAGGTAACACATCATGACTAAGACAATTTGAGACATTAGAACCACGTGCAAGAACAAGTGCCTCCACTGGCTGGAGAGGTGTGTCTACAACCTCACCTTTATGCTTCTTTTCTCAGCACTTGGGCAGAGACATAGGCCACAGAAAAAAGCAAAGCTGCTTCTTTCATGCATTTAAAAAAGATTATTGGTTGGAGATTCCCTGCATGCTTTAAGGAATTAAATACATTCTGTCCCAGCAAATGTAATTTTACTGGAACACCTTCAAAGTAGCTGTTAGGTATCTTGCTCAAAATTTAAAATTCTAAATATAACTAGAGAAATTACACAGAGATTTTTAAGTGACCTGACATTTCTTCAATACAAAAAATTTATCACTGCCATTTAGAAATTTTTAAACCCAGAGGAGATTCTCACTAACATCACTGTATTTTTTCTCAACTATCACCAAGAATTACATTAAAAGGAAAAATCATCTCAACAAATAAACCACTATAACTGCAAACAAAGTGTTTCCTTAGTATTGCCTTTTATTCAAACTGTTACAACCCCAGAATGAGAATGTCTTGATGAAGAGTTTCAGCTGGACAGTACATTTTTTCAAGAGCAACTAATTCAATATCCAGGTAATGTGATTAATATTTAAACCTATGTTAGGCATGTTTACAGGAGTCCTCACTGCTGTTCTAGTCTCTTGTACTCTAGATGGTTGTGCTACAGCTAATAAATACCAACAGCTGGCAACAGTATCAATGGCAGTGATTAACTCAGGTCAGGAGGGCAGTACTTCGTTTCCATAACCCAGGAATTAGTGAAGCCAAATAAAGTTTGGAAATTGCTGAGGTTTTCCAACCCTAGACTTCAGTTTTTTAGCTCTATACCGCTTTTGAGATATATTAAAAAATAAACACACATATTTCTAAAATCCCTCCAAGGCAAGAATCAGCAGCAATCCAGACTTGTGCTCTGAAGTTCAGTTATTATTTTGCTTTGTGAAAGGATGAAAACTCTGACAGACTCACTTCTTTATCATTAGAGATTATGAACTTCCAAAAATTGGCAGCCTATCAGCCAAATAAAGCTGGCTCTGAAAGCACACTGAGTAATTCCAATGGGATGGTCTGGACTTAATCAGACTACACATGATACCTACACAAAGTTGTAGGGTTTGATGTTTGATTGGTTTTTGTCTTTAAGGCCTACAATCCAATTTCCTCAGTTGCCTGATGAAAAGATAACTAGAGGGAGAAGTTTCACAAAACAAGGGTTTTGGCAGCTTTGCCAGTGTAAGAAATTGTCTTTTCTTATCTGCAGTTACAGACTCTGCAGCACTCTGCCACCTCATCTTGTGCCAATAAAATTGTTTGTAAGGCTGAATGGAGAAACACAACAGGGTCTGGGGAAAATAAAAAGAAAAGAGCCTATTCTTTATCCACATAGGCACCCTGATTCAGTCCCTGCCAGATCTGCACAAAACACTTGTTTCAGTACACCTGTAAAACATTGTACAGCAGAGGCAGCAACAAACAGGCAAGAACAGGAACTCCCTGAGCCAGAACAGCTCTGTGACAAAACAGCTTCCCTTGCCAGGACTAACCAGTGAGGAGCTGTTCAAACAATGAAAAGAGGTTTTGCCAAATTCTTCTTCTTTAATGAGAATAGAATGAAGGGAAACAAACGGTCAGCATTTGGAGGCTTCACAAGTCCGCAAAGAATTCCTGTTAATGGTTGGTCCCTACCAGAATTAAAATGCATCTTTAAAGCACAGTACTTTCATGATCAGTTCTCACAGAACTGTTTCCTTACACAGCAGAAAACCATAAACTTCACTTCCTAAACAGGGACACACATTAAGCACAGACAGACAGCAATTACTGTACCACAGCAAAGGTTTTGGGCTGACCTAGGACTGGAAATGGCAAGCACAGCACAATGCATTATCGATGAAAGGATAATCAAAGGACATCCAGCTGCTAATTTCAAGCTGCTGGGCAGCCAGGGACAGAATGACACTGTTTTTGTTACCTGTGGAAAAGAAAAAAATAATTTGTTATGGCCAAAAATATATGTCCAGATTTTTCCCTAACGTCTTCACAAGTCCCTGTCATCGTGATCAGACTTTTTTTAAAAGTATTTCAGAAGACAATGGCAGAAGCAGTGGGGCAAGAGAGTGCACAGGAAGAGACAGTGGCTGATCCAGCCAAGAAAGCAAGCTGCATTTTTAAAGAGAACTTTCTGCTGCCAATTCTTCTCTTCTGCATCAAAACATATTTCTGAGAGAACTTAAAAGTTTTTTCAGCCAGAGCACGTTTTTATTCAAAAGCAGAATTTTTCCATTTTTTACAAGTGAAGGGGGTTGAGGACATACAATGAACCCACTGTATTGAAGAACTCTGAGGAAGTCCATTGCCTCTGACTTAATACGTGCAAGGCTGAGGGCAACAGAGCTGCATTAACCATGGTGTGTGAAGGGATATTTCAGTCCAAAGCAAATCACTGCTATGCTGGGCTGGTTTTTGGTTGTGCACAACAAGAAAAGTGGTAATAGCCACCATCTGCTCATGCCAAGCATGAAGGCAGGTAAACCAAGTGAGCAGCACTGGGGACTTGCTGAGCAGCCTGAGGAGGAGAGTCAGGGGAGGTGAACTGGGCTTGGGAGGAACGGGAGTGTTCAACCACAGTGGAGGAAAGGCAGCACATCAAATCACAGGACACAGCAAAACCGGGGAGAACACAAGATCATTCACCTTGTTTTCTCACTGAAGTGGGCATGTCAACAGGGGGGAACGGAGGAGGGTGTGCTCATCTCCTCAGAAGCATCTCAGACAAAGAAACATCATCAACTACCTCCAAAACCAGACAGGCAGATTAAGGGCGAAATGGGAAAGAGCATAGAATCATAGACCTAAGAACTAACCCAAGACATGCTACATGGAAAGGGGTCCAACTTTTCTCATCTCTCTCTTTGGCTCCCAGACCTGCAAAATTCAGCAAGTTTAATATCTTCTTCTGGGGGATAAAAAGCTGCAGACCAAGTTAAATATGAATTCATGTTTTCTCGTTTCCTTTTTTTCATAGGTCTCCACATATCCCCTTGATAGCAGCCCACGGCAGCTATTCCATGACACTGAAATTATATCCATATTGGCAGAACGAATAAAGGTGGAGGGAAATTCACAGAAGCAGATTGGAGATAGAGCCTTCAAGCACAAGCTGCTACTAAAAAAAAAAAAAAGTCATACTAATGGCTGCACAGAGCATTTTCTGCAATGGAACTGCACACTGGAAGCAATCATACAGAGCTCAGCTAGTAGGAGAAAATGAAATGCTGCTCCCTCATGCATTGATTATAGCATTCATATCTGCAGAGACAAAAATCTGACATGAAAGAGAATCCCCAGCTGTAGCGTGGCTCTACAGATAGAATAACAACAGCCTTTCAGAGGGCTCAGTTTTCTTTGCAGATTTTGAAATAAACTCCCTCTGCCTTGGAACAAGCCTCTGTTGAATACATGTTCCGAGTCTGTAGTTTACTGTCAGAGTTTTTAGGCCTCCTGTAAGATAATACTGAATCTCACAGCTATAGGACCACTCCTGGCATTAACAACACATTCAATAAAAAAAAAAAAAAACCCACCCAAAAGAACAAAACAAAACAATACAAACTTTTTCTGGAATTCGAGAATATTTAGCAGGGAAACAAACCCTGAGGTTGGCATAAATGCATTACTCACACTGAAAAACAAACTATAATGCCATTTAGGTGCCTATTCCTAATGTATACGTCTATTTATTCCTAATGTATACATCTATTTTTCTACACTTTTTGCTGGATAATATTGCTGCACATACTACTCATCATGAAATTAGAATATCCTCCATAGGAACACCACAAACACAGCTAGAGCAGCTCAGAAATCAACCAGGAAAGAAACCGTGAAACCTACTAAAATCTTGGAAGTCAAACCATCAATATTTTCCCTGTAAATAACAAGTCTTAATTCAACCCAAAACTAGGAGGTGAAAGATTAGAGCCCCAAGAACTGTTCCAGAATTTACTTCAGTATTTTCCCTCCTCTCTTTCTTAAAACCAAAAATAGGTCTCATTACACCTCAGTCACCAGACATGGGCAGTGCCCTCCTACAGGAACAGCTTTTTATACTACATAAACTGGAAGATTGCTGGGAAGGAAAGGAGATGCCAGCACCTGAACAATCAGCCTGGAATCTCAAAATTATTTCAAATAATCTCAAATTATGTTTGCCTGACTCCTAATAATTTTTGTTCTTGGCCATAGCCCAGACCCAATTTTTCTGACAGGAAAAATTTCATTGCCATATATGACTCAAACTAGATGATCTAATGACCACCACTGGCCTTAAAAAGCAAGTCTCTGAAAGAGATATGGCTATTTTTATTGGTATAGTGTTGAAACAGCAAGCTTTAACTTAAAAATTAATTTTCCAGTTTTAAGACTGGTAAAGAAAGGATTATCTTCCTTTTTTTGGTCCCTGAATGTACGCACAGGCAGAATATTAAAAGAGAAACTTTTAATAGAAAAAGAAAAAAGCAGCTGAAGATTTTATGGAAAAGCAGATTTTTCATGTAATATCTTGGACAAATGCAAGTATTTTTTTCTTCATAATTAAAGACACACAAAAGTACAAATGCAGGAGTGTAGAGGACAGATTTAAACTACTAACAGTCAAATACCTAGTTACAACTGCCCAAATAATCCCTCAAGGAGGTGATAAAAGAAGCTTTTTAATTAAAATTAAACAGACAGAATATAGCTGCAAATATTCACAGAGTTTATTTTATTACTTAGGTTAAGGCCTATTAACTGTTGAGAAAACATCTTTTGTTTTTAATTGCCAGAAGAGGACGTATGTTATTACACAATGTAAAGAGCACTAAACTCAGATACGTCAACTTTTGCTGAATTTTTGTACTGTTCCCCTCTTCCAGAATTCAATTTATCAAGCATCTAGCAATTAAAGGCCAGTATCTTGTAGATTTTAGCTAAAGGTCATATAAAAATGGGCTTTTATCCTCTGGACACTAGCTAGAAAGTGATTCCTCAAAATAGATTTGCAATTTTTCCTTCAAAATTTACAAACATTAGCATTTCTGTGAATGCATTCTGTTACCTAGAGCAGCATAAATTTACACAGTTCTACTCACATGCTGTGCTATTTGCTAAAATTTATATTAGATCTAAAAGTTAAATTATCTGTGCATTCGTTCCTGTGCATTCACAAAATGCCCAAGCAGCACTTAGCAGCTTGGCCATGGCAGTGATTAAACACCAGAGATGGCACTGGGTCTATAAATAGACAACTGTGCTTGTTGTGGAATTGGCCTCCTCCATCACCTTGGTTAATTACAGTTAATTACAGTTGGGGGCACAGTCCTGGTACCTTGGCAGTACTGATCTCATACCCGAGCATGGACATCAGGAATAGTTATTTGCTACAGCACTACATTAATCCTTTTTGATTTATAAGCACTGTGTGTTCCCTCACAGATTCACATTAAAAAGAATAAGCAACTAAAAAACTAACTAGTAAAATAATGAATCTCACCACGGATGCTGCAAATTGGGTGACCACAAATGAAAGAATATTTGCTTCAACAAATTATTAAAAATCAGATGGAATTCAGCATGGTTGAGGGGAGCTTTCCTGGGATTTGGTGCTAAACTGAACTTTGTGTGTTTGCACAGAGCAGGCTCCCTGCGTTGGACAGCAGGCAGACACTGGCAGGAACAGTGCAGTGACACCAGTGGGGCTGGCAGCAGAGGTGTCCACATTCCCCTCATGCAAAACACAGGAATGAGAGTGCTGAAGGGAAAGGGCAACTCCTCAACAGAGCCTGAGGAGCTTTGTAACCTTGGGGAGCGTGGGCAGGGAACCAACGAGAACAAAACACGCGTTCTCCAGAACCTATGTTTGAATAATTCTTGGTTTGGCACAGCATAAGGCACAGCTCCAAAAACACACAGATGAGTATCTGCAGGTACTGCTTGGGCAAACCTAAGTCCTTGTACAACTTGATTGACCAAAGTCCAAGTCAGAAAAACTAAGTGCCTTTCCTCATAAAATTTCTTGTATGAGAGTTTTGCAAGAGGGCTGTTAGTTTGTTAAACATAGATGGGCAGCCCACCAACATCAAAATATTTCTGTCATAGTTCCCCAATTCCTTGCTCTCTAAATATAGCACTCAGAAAACATCAAGTCAGGACAGGAGAAGCTATGGAAATGGTCATTCAGAGACACACACTGGAACAGAAACTGGCAATTTCAACTACATAATGGGGGTTTTATCACCTCTGATTCCCATTTGAACCAAGTGATTTGCACCAGCATCTGCCATTACTATTTTGACCAGATTCCATGATTATTTTTGGTTATGAGTGTTTTGCCAAGTTCTTTAAACAATAGGTATTAACCCTGAGGGAGAAGTGTTTACTGAGGATGCAGAAAGATAATCAAGTCTAATATAAAACAATCTAATCATTTTTGTCGGTGCACTTTGAAAATTTATCAGAGATTTTTCAGAGGATCAAGAAACTTAAAAATAACTTTTCTAGCACGCCAGTGGGCTCTGATGAAGACCAAAGCCATTTAAAAATTGTGAGAAGCCCATCACTGCTTTTCACCTTTGTTGTAAAAGCATTTTCCTTGGTGAAAAGACATCACTTCACCTTTCATGGAAAGTGTATTTTTGGTTATGCCGTTTTGTTTGTGTGTTTGTTCATTGTGTTTTGGTTTGATTTTTGAGTTTGGTGTCTGTTTTGGTTTGGGGTTTTTTGTTTAATTACACACTACAGGCTTTGATTGCTCTCTAAATACTATTAAGCCATGTTTGTTATCTGGAACAGAAGTTGTTCCTCATTCTCCATAATAAACACAGTCAGGTACTTCAAAAAATGGAACCAGAAAAACAAGAAGGAAATCTAACTAAAATCTTTCATCAAGCATCATTGATCTGTTAGATGGTGTTTGCCTGATACCATCAATTGTTCACTTTATTTTAGCCAAATAACAAATAAATCAGGGATTTATCGTGAAATCCTTCATTCTGGAAGACAGACTCTCTAAATTTCAGATCAACGTATTTACCCTATATACCCAGCAGTTTTGTGTGTAGCAATCTTTTTTTTCCCCTCAAGTCTGAACAAACATCTCTTTCACTTATGAGAAGACTCTGGTCAGATAACTTTACAACTAGTACACAATATTCACAAAGTTACAGGCAACACAGCATCTAATATTAAGGACAAGAAGCCCTCTTTCAAGCCCTACTAGATTTTTTTTCCCATTATGTGGGTATTGCTTTTTTTTTGACAATAAACTTTAGTCCTCTCCCTTTAAAGTACAATTTTACAAAAATAAGCAGAGCAAAACCTGAAATATAAGTAACACAATATAATTCTATAGCCCTTATTCCCAAAGGAAGAGAACTAAATATCATTCACTGCAACCTAAACAGTCTAAAGTTATAGAGACTTTTTTTTCTTAAAAGAGAAAATGGACAAGTGCTACTTTTTATTCCACAAGATAATTAAACACAGCCTCAAGTGAAAAGTAATTTATAGAACAGTTAATGAGCTCAAAGAAAATAAACAGTACAGAGACAAGAAGAAAAACTTTTTCAGCTACAGAGATAAATACATAAATATTACTGGTTCCTAACAATTTACTCAAGCTGCCCTACCTCATGAAAACTTCTGTTCTGGCTGTGTCAAAGGCTTACAGGAGCCATTTGCTTTGCTCATGTTCACACTAAATGAACACAAACCCTCATCAAGACCAGGCTGGACTTGTCCTTCATAGCTGGGTGGGTGAAAGTCAATAGAAACTTAATTTCATGTGCTATTGTGGGGAAATCCAACAAGTTCTGGGCATGCCATAAAAATTGCAGGAGATTTTCCTCAGTGCTATTTTGCATCAACTGGTTTAAATCTTTGGTTTTATTTGGTATTTTTTCTGATAAAACCTTTTGATGTAAAACTTTATGGGATAGATTTATTATTCAACATTGCTACCTTATTTTTCTTTAGCTATCCTAAATAGATCACAACAAATTAAGTCCCACTTGCACTGGATTGAAAAAATTTCCTTCTTTAGTTACAGAAAGAGAAAGCAATAGAGAAGCTCAGTGAGAACCAGAATGTCTAACAGTTTTGGCAAGAGATTCTCTATCTGTCTTTGTTTTGTCCCAGTTCTTGGACATCGGGAGCTCTACCTTGCAATGGAAATCAACCCTTGCAGCAACTTCACATCTGCTCACAGAGCCCTGAAAGCACTCAACATCATGAATGACTCCATTAAATTAATTAAATCATCAATATGGTTAAATTTAAGTCCATGCTTCAAGGGTACTGATGAACTAGATCTTAATTCAAAACCAATGAAATGCAACAAGGGCTTTCAATTTCACTTCAGCAAGTTTGTGCTTCAAAGTGCTTTGGATTTTAAGTGCTCTCATCAACGAATTTTGCATTTTTCCTGACAAAACAGATGTACATTTTACTTTTTTACTGTTTAGCAATTTAGCTTTTGTTTACCAAAAATGTTAGGTTGGATGACTACAATCAATATTTACAGCAGGAATTCCCCCTGGAAATGCAAAGTTAAATCCCTGACAGGGTTTTATTTTCTTCTTATAAAGCAAATCAACAAAATGAAACAAAACAGTCACTCCCCCTCCATGAGATACACTATGCTTATTATCTGTGAAGTGGCAAACCCTCAAGCTCACTGGTACCCTATTTAATGTTGGGCCTCTTTGCTTATCACAAATCCAAGTCTTTCTACCTCTAACCCATGAAGCAAATTGCTTGTTGACAGTTTAAGGATTATAGTCTGTTACATTACCTATTAATAGTAATATTAACCACTCTCTTTTACACAGCTCTTCAAGAAGACGAATGAGGCTTCCCTTAAAATAAAATTTGAGATTGCCTTAACATTTCTTCCATTATGTTGTCCTTAAGGCTGTCAATTTAGTCCAACAAAGATGAAAAGGAAGAGAAACCTCCATGTTTTCACTTCTCTGCTCTGAATAAGGTTCTGAAACACCAATCCTGAACCAAACCATCTTGGAGATTCATTTCCCCACAATTAACATCATGTATCTGTGATACCTGCCTGTTGTGCAAATCAAATCTTCCATAGGTGAAAGCTCTTCACCAGTCCAGGAGTGCCCTTTATAAATCTGATTAGCTACTTATTATTGTATTTAAGATGTTGTTACACTTATTACTGCAAAAAAGCTTTCTGATTATAGTACCCTATGCTTTTCACCATATATATATTTTCACAGACTTCTGATTAGAGATCCACCATGACACTACTCATAACTACTATCAGAAGAACCCAGAATTTATTTTATGTTATTAATACAAACTCCTGTGCTACTAAACAAATCCATGTCCTAATCACATCATCTCTAATGTGTTACCATTGAGGATAGGCATTCTTACCCAAAGGAGACTGACTTTTCAGAGAACGTAGAATTTCATATTATCCTATTGGAAGATCCCCCATGGGGATGACAGTGTCAGATATATTAATGTAAATACCCATTTTTTCTTACAAGTGAAATCCTACGATGACACACCACAAAGAAACAAATATCTGGCCATGTTGCTGTTGAAAGTCAAGTCTGAGAGACAGATCTTTTCAAAATCTCATCTGAGCTTAAGTAGTCCCAATCGAGTGTTTTGTATCCATATTAGGTCACTTTTTGTCACACAATAGTGCAGCACTCTTACATGCTAAGCAAGAATCAATTCATTCTCCAGATAGATACCTCATTCAATAACATCTACTTCTTTAGTAAAACCTGTAAAAAAATGAAAATAGACAAAAAAAAACCTCCCACAACAAAACAGTTTCTCCATCAAAATGTTGTTTTCCTCAGGAGAAATAGAACTGAAATCCTTCCTGTGTAAATTCCCCAACTCTGTGGAATTTATTCACAAGGTCAAAGACTTCTTTCAAAACTTAGAAAAACCTCCTATGTGTGTTTACAATTTCTTTTTTGACTTACATTTGCTGAATGGAACAAATCTTTTATTATAACCTAAAAATGTCATTTCTAACTGTGCTACTATTGTTTCTACAGTTCAGTTCAGCTGATGCCTTTCCTAAAAGGTCTGTTCTTGTTCAAGGTAACAGCAAAATCCTACATGACATCACTGGGACAAGAATCAGATTTGAACAGTGGAGGAAAGGATGGATTTAATAAGAATCTGGTTGAAAAAAAAAAAAGAAAGAAAAAGTCCAGTATGTTCATAATATAAACAATTTTCATATAATAGAAATATCAAGGCTTATTCCTATTTAAATGTTTCGAATTCCTACTATTAAAAAATTATTTCAAAGTGTCAAACACTTCCAAATACACTTATTGTTTCCAAAACTCAGAGTTTCAGCATACAGGGGGCATAAAGGTTTTTTGCTAGTATGAAAAAAATTAACTGCATGTGCCCATGCCATTAATATTACAAAGACTCTAACTCAGATGTGTGTGAAACATTTCAATTCCAAAATATAAGCAGTCTGCTTTCCATGCAATTACACTGCCCAGTGGCTTTCTTAATGAACATCTAATAATTCATAGACTCGGCAAACAGCAGTAATTGGTGTTTTGTTGGGATCTCTGTGGGAGAATGTTAATTTCTGTCGTCTTTAATAACTCTTCTGTGGTTATACAGAAGCATCCAGAGTGCTCAGGGTACAATACCAAACGGTAAAGTTCTCCCTCTTGTGCTGGGTACAGTTTTGTTTCCAAGTTTGAGCTGAGGTTTTCCACAGCAGACACAAGCAAAGCACCTTTAGTCTATGTTCTCTTGTTATATTCTTCTGAAAACTACAGGTCAGTGTCTCAGCCATCACTCAACAGCTAACATAAATGGTGTCACTTTTAAACTCCACCTAACACAAGTACTCTCTGTAAGGAAAACCTAATGGGTTTTGCAAGGAATGAAAAATGAATTTTTTGGGAGCTCTACACGCACATAGATTTCACTGTAGCATCGGTGCTACATTTATTGAATGACACCTTGATCACTGTCAGTAGGTAACTTCCATGGAGTCACTGATTGAAATCAGTTAGGATTTCATACTTCAACTCTATTTCCTGTATCCCAAGGAGGGATTGAAATCTCCAGCCATTACAAGCATTGAGCAGTGAAATCTATACTCTATTTCCCCCAGTCAGAAAAGGTGTCAGTTGCCTAGATCAGTAATAAAATTCCCTATGCCTCCAATTTCCAGATCAGCAATGGGGGACAATTCCAGCAGCCTGCATCCTCCACACTTAGAGCAATGTCTAAGTTTATGATTGACAGACAGCTGCAGGAAAAATTATCAGCTCACAACTTCGCTCACCACAGAATCCTAACATCTGATCATCAGCCTCCAGGGAGGTTTCTCTCAACAAATAGAAGTTCTTTTCCTAGGTGAAAAAAACCCCCAAAACACTACAATATACAAGAAGGGGGGGACTGTTAAGGACACAAAAGCTCCAAAACGTAAAAAAAAAAATTACAAATAAAAATCAATAGACTGGTAAAAGCTCACGTTGAATTATTGAAATCCACACTCAAAGGATGTCAAAAGCCAATAATTTAATGTAATAATCTATGAACACTTAAAGATATAAATTTGAGTCCTATTTCTATTAGTTTTATTTGAAGTTATAAAAACTAAAGCTGCTCTTCAATGATGCCCTTACCATCTCTCATTTGTATATTCTACATTTTTGACAGGAAGTATAAAGGTCACTTTTTTCCTCTCTACTTTGCTCTTGACCAATAATAAATTTTTCCTTTAAAATGCTGATAATTATTCAGCTGCCACTTCATCTTGACAATATTCTGGAACACAATTGTAGCCACAACTTACCTTAACAGGTTGATAGTTTGTTTTACACTGTTATCACTAATGAATTGAGTTTATTTTCCTGAAAGAGCAATAGTAAGAGAGCAAACACCTTAAATATGCCTTTCTGCTTCACTTGCAATATTATGTATGTTTAATAATTCAGTGTCAAACATCCTATTAGTGAAATTGCAAGACACCAACATATAATTTCTGTATCATAACTCCTGTAAGTATTAACATGAATTTAATGTACAATCCTGCCTAACTCCCCCATTCATATGGTCTACAGATGTCACAGAGCTATGAGAGTAAAAATAACCATGTCCTCATTAGATTTAAATTATCCTGTTTTACTTCTCCCACTAAAAAGCAGCTCCTATTATCAGTCCTTATTCAAAGTCGTCAGTCATGCAAAGTTTTGTTTGCTCACAAGAGCAGACTCCTGTGAGCAGAACTCAGGGCTTCTACTCAGTATTAATCCTACCACAGATGATCCAAGACACCTAAAGTCAGGCAAGAGCTACTCAGTAGAGCTCCTACTTGCCCCTGCAACAAAATAGTATCTACATGTTGCATTTATTATGGTATAGCAATTCAGAGCTCTCACTAAGTTCATACCTACTAGCTTTACAGATACTGTATGTAACAGATTACATACACACTCAAAAACATCAACCTTAAACAAGAAATACAAATAAAATTATTTTCAATACCAAACACATTTGAAAGGTTGCCTGTATGGAGATATATACAAAATTACCTTCAAAAAAGAGCTATTATTTAATAGCACAACACCACCTTCTTATATTATTTGGCTGAAGTCTGTGGCTAAAACACCCAGGCATCAAATTGTCTGTAAGATCTTAATTGAGTACATACCAAAAAAAAAAGACCCCTGCTACACATCAGGTGATTAAGTGATGAACATTTATTGTCATAAGGTTTTGCCTGTATCACTGATCATCAGCATTGTCACAGAAGGTGACAAATATCTCCCAAAGGTCTTCTCTCTAACAGAGACTAAATCCATCTGGTCCACTCTTTGGTGACTGCTATGAAACAGAGGGAGAAACTGTCCAAACAGCCCATCCCAGACTCTGAATGTCATGACAGTTCTTGCAGCAAAAATAAGACAGAGGCCTCCCCCCTAGCCTACACTTGAGAGGATTATGCCGGTTTTTATGCCATCATAACAAGCTAAATTTCTAAACCTGACAATTTCTTGATTAAATGTTCGATTGGTAAGAACCCAAACAATGATGTGTGCACAAAATAATCACTAAGTGACAACCAACACTCCAGGACACTGCCCTGAGTACTCCAGCTGTGACTGTAATCCCACGTAGTTATTCACTCTGGATTGTAAACTAGGGATAAATACACATTCCATCTTTACAGTCAGCTCTGCACCACGCCTTGGCACTGGCTTTAGCAGGAGCAGATAAAGACTGCTCAGGAGCCCTTTCAAGTTTCTTGGAGGTGACATTGCCCTGGAGAGCATCCCTTAACCCTCTCTAACATGAGCCACATCCCAGCTGCATGCACCACCCCAAATCTGAGATTCACTCAGAGCAGCGATTGCTCTTCCAAACTGAGCACACCATGCTGCAGGTCAGTAGGCTGCCACAATTTCTCACCTCCTTAAAAATTTAAATTCTGATTCACTCAAGATGATGGTTATAGGCCTTACCCTAATAATGGCAGAAGTATTAACAATCTGTTTCAAAGAGACAGGTAAGTTTCGTTTTATTTCTCAACATTTTGTAGCTAAGATCATGAATTTTCAGCAGTGGGACTACACTGTCTGTTAATTCTTCAACTCCACAGAAGTGACAGCCACCTTTGACTTTGCTAGCATTGGTACATACTTTTAAAATTATGTAAAAAAAAAAAAAATTACTTTGAAAGATGATAAATTTGAATCATAGGAGAATCAGAATCATTAATAACTCTTAACTAAAACCATAGAAATACAGATAACAGGGATAGAAATACTGTCTTCCTACTCAGCTCATTCCAATCCTGCAGGAAGAATCAATGTTATCTTGTATAAAGTAAGATTAACAGCAGTTTTAGCTAAGAGCTCACTAGATCTGTTCAGATGTCAGACTGAACTGATAAACCCTCATGGGCAGCATGTGAGCTTTCAGACAAAGCTTTAACTCCTTTACTACAACATTGAAATAAAACTCCTAACATAACTATAAAAAATGAGTTTGTTTATTTGTTTTCCTGTGTCAGTATAATGTTGCAGCAGCCTTCTTGTTAGAGGGCAGAAATGAGCTGAGACACAGATCCTTGTTAATCACAGCATGAAAAAGGTCCTGGTTTATTCCTCTTTACAGCTCAGCCATCCTGACTGCAGCTATTCACTGGCTCTGGCTGCAGCAGCTCCTGCTGTAGGTTTCCCTTGCAGCCTCTGACTGCTGGTTATTTCCTGCTGAACTCTGACTGCAGGGATCAGTGTGCAGACTGTGACTGCAGCTTTTACCTGGCTAGACTGTGACTGCAGGTTCCAGCAACAGGCTCTGACTGCAGACCCACACTGACCTCGCAGCAGGGATTCTCTCTCCTCAGCATTCTTCTTCTTCATAAGCCTCTCATTCTCTTCTCCTTCATGATTCCCCCTCACCAGGCAACCCACTCCCTTTTATCACACTTGTCTTTATTAGACACAGCTGTTACTCATTAGGGGCGAGGTTGCATTGATAATTAACACAGCTGTTACTTATCAGGGGAGAGGTCACCTGGGTTCCCTTCTCCTACAAGTATAACATTAAATTCATAGGACCAATTCTTGTTAACCAAAGGGAGAAGCATGACAGGAAACTATCAAGTGCTAAGATGTAACACTAAAGGTTACCACAGAAAACTTTAATCTTTTAAGCCTACTCTGCCTTGATGTTCCAACCCACATGAGCAAGCAGACTCCATTTCATTTTCATGTAACAAAGATACTTTTGACTTCCTAAATTCTACCAAAATACCCCCATTCTGAAAAA
Source organism: Sinosuthora webbiana (assembly GCA_013397395.1). Lineage (NCBI taxonomy): Eukaryota > Metazoa > Chordata > Aves > Passeriformes > Sylviidae > Sinosuthora > Sinosuthora webbiana. The sequence goes on along the minus strand of VXBN01005343.1, from coordinate 39,324 downwards.
ACCCAATACTAAAATAGGTTTTCAACATTTATAAGTGCTTCTATAAACTGGTGTATCTTGTTTATTTCTTGCTTTTTTTCTGGATGGTAGAATATAGAAAGGACACTGACATCAGCTGTGTACATCTATGTCCAATTCCAGTTTATGTGCATTTATGAAGTTTAAATCCTGAAACATGAACATCTGAAAGTTCCCTATGAACATACTGATGGCTGCACAACCACAGTAGCCAGATGAATGTGGTCATGTTTTTTTGGTTTTTTCTTTTTTGTTTTTTCTGTTTGTTTGTGTTTTTTTGGAAGTGATTTTTGGTTCATTGGTATGTTTCCAAGGAGTTGTTTTTGTACATTCTTCACAATGCACATCTTTCTCCTGACATTTTTCCATAAATGCAGAGCAGCCATATTTTTAGTAGCACATAAAGTTATTATTGCTTTATTTCAATTAAAGTGTGCATATGTTTGCTTTGGCAAATTGAAGTTGATAAAAATGCATCCCAGCTTTTGAAATTGAGCAGCAGAACATCAATGAAAAATCCATCAACTCTTAACTAGTAAGCACTTCCAGTTCTGCCAGAAACAGATATTAAGCACAATAAAAGTGCTGCAACTCACTAAATCCATAGTACACTTTCTTTATAAACATTATTTCCAACCTGCGGAGCGATGACCCAATTAATTGCACATAATTAAACAGAATCACAAATATGGTGTGTCTGTTGACTACAAATACTGAGAGCCCTCAGGGGATGAAGAAGTTTTAAAAGGACCTTAATTTGTTCAGACAACACAAACTTTATGCCAATGAAAATATCATTAGAAGCAGGTGTTCTAATCTATAGGTGATAATGCACACTGAAGGATTTCCTCTAGAACTCCCCGTTTGTAGGATGGGATTGCACACAGGGGTGTTGGCGTTACTGCAGCACTTACACACAGCCAAGGCCTTTGCTGCTTCTCACACCACCCCACCAGTGAGGAGCTGGGGGTGCACAGCAAACTGGGACAGGTGACCCAACTGACCCACAGAGCACAGCATCACACCCAGCATGGGAAGCTGGGAAGGAAGGAGGAACAGGGATGTTCAGAGTCATGGGTGCTTGTCTTCCCAAGTCCCTGTTGTGAGTGGTGGAGCCCTGCTTCCCTGAGGATGGCTGAACACCCCCCTGCCAGGGGAGGTGGTGAATGGATTCCTGATTTTGCTTTGCTTTGTGAGCACAGCTGTTGTTTTACCTACTAAACTGTTTTTATCTACACCCTCAATTTGTCTTGCTTTTCCAGTTCTCTCCTCCATCCCATGGAGGTTTAGGGTGGGGCTGGGGGTGGTGCAGGAGTGAGGGGCTGTGTGGGGCTCAGGTACCAGCTGGGGTGGAACCACAGCAGCCCTTAAACATTTTGCTATAAGCCATCAGTCAGACAGACTGTGACAGGCAGAAAGCAGTTTAACTTCTCCCTGGCAGACAGGAGTCTGAATTCCTACAAACTGTTCTTACAAACAGCACTCTCAGATGTCTCAGCTGGCAACACCACAGGCAAGATACCTTGGAAAGGTTCGCCTACAGAATTATCCTGGAATTTTGACTAGGCCTGCATACAGAAGCTGGTTTCACAATCAGTTAAATGAACATCAGTGAAAAAACAAAAGGCTTTTTAAAAGGCAGTAAAGACAAATATCATTTACTGTCTGCCAGTATGAACTCAACACAAATATTAAGACTTCAGCTGAGCTGACTGTAAAAAAATTCTTGTGTATTTAAGAAATTTTAACTCTCCTGCAGATCAGGAAACAAAGCCCACATAGTGTATTTCTCAGTAGTGCACTTCTGCCATGAAAGGAAATCAGCCATGATAGTAACTTTAACCAGGCATTCAGTTTCCTAAAGTATTCAGAAAATAAACAACCATTTTTCTTAGAAATTAAGCACTAGAAAATAGAATGAAACCAATGAAAGCCTGACACCACAGTGACTATTTATGCAGACGAAAGCAGGAACAGTCCAGATAATGAATACTTTAATATAGACACAGTACCAAAAATCACAATTTATTCCCATCTGCCCAACAAGGAAAAAAAAAAAAGTAGTGACAAGCACTGGCAAAGCTAAATTATGATTTAGACTAATGTTGTAGGTAGGCATAAAAGTTAACAGTTTCATTAATATCATTTTGTACACTAATGACTGGAATAAAAGAATAATAATACAAGTGAGAATAAACTCCCTATTTTTCCTAAGACAGGAAAGCAAAATAACTTCTGCCTCTGCCTGGTTCTGCATCTCGGAAAAAAATATAAATCAGAAGTTTTGTATTTATCAGTGTTATTTGTGTTAAGTTAAGAAAGTTTAAGGAACCGATCAGTGTTCTTTAAGAAAATACTGTACTGCCCCCAAATGAACACACTGGAGCAGATGGACAAAACAATTATTCAGAGGGAAAAAAGCAAGCAACAAATAAGGCCTGAAGGAAAATCTGAGGTGAAACAGAGATACATGTAGGCAGTCATCCTATTTCCTCATCTGTCCTGTGATTCTCTGAATGAAATGAGATTAAAAAACCTTTTTGCCTACGAACTCCAAGCAAACACTATTCATCATAGTTTTTCAGCTACAGAAACACAAAGCTTAATAGAAGGCAGGTACAGATAGTGAAATCACTACTTTGGTTTAAGAAAATAATCAGTGTAATTGGGCAGAAGTCATTATTAATCTCTCAAATGAGAATTAATCATTGATATAATTTACAGCTTTGGATAGCATATAGTCCAGGTACAATCAGTCTTAAATGCCTTAATTTCCACACGGGCATGTATCTTTTGTGTACTGGAAAAGCAGAGATAGTTCCTGGTAAATAAGTACAATTCTCAGTCTCATGGTTTAAAGTATTTTAAATAATACAAACACCAACTAAAAAAAAAAATTAAGAAAAAGCAGCACAAAATCATCCAAGACATTTACTTTCTGCTTTACTTGCATTAAATGGTAAAGTGGAACCTTCATGGGAGCCAATTCACAGTATCAATGATTCTTTTGCAGTTGACTCTTCAAAATCATTGTATTTATAAAACAGAAAGTGGAGATCAAATGCTTCTGATCAGAGGTATCCTTTAGGCTTCATTGTGAATCATTAGAAAAATGCTTCCTCATGACCATGAATTTCCCGACTTGCTTCAAGTTAAAGTAACATTTTAAAGAACTAGAAAAGACCTTTTCTCCCATCATACTTAAAATTTAGCTACACTTATATTTTTATAGATCGAGATTGCATGTACCTGGGTGGGGTGGAGGATTCCCCCAAAAAGGAAAATAATGACCTCCAGAAAAATATTGGAGTGATTAGTGTACCAAATATGACACATATCAATGGTGGCAAATGTTAAAGCTCAAAGCCTGGGAGACTCAGCTGAGCTGATGACCCCTCTTCTGTCCCAATATATTTTGCATATAAATGCAAAAAATACATCTGAAAACTGCAGGCAAGTTTAAAATTTTAGAAGTTAGCAAGGTGCAGAACACAAAGTAAGTCACATGAACACATCACTTAGGTCAACAGAAATTTGATATCCACTTTTTAAAAGTTATAAATCTGAAATAAAAAATAGGAAATGCTATTTTTCTTCTAAAACGTCCACTAGCAACAGATTGATTTAAACAGCCATATTCTTTCTCTCAGCTTAGACAGCATCCAGATGAAAGCAGTGAAGGTTGTCTAGGAGTCAATGGCTTTACTGCTTTAATTCTGACTGGAAATTCCAGCCCTATGGTCCCAACATCTGCATGAACCATTTTGAGGGGGGAAATAAGTGTTTTAGTGATACACTATTTTAATTTGCGTTTCAAAACGAGTAGCAGCACAAATCCAATTCTCAACGTCAACTGGATAAAGAAAGCGTTCAAATAAACCCAAAGAAACAAAAACCCCACAAATTATTATAAAAGATACTAAGTTGCAACCAGTCATAGTAACAAAGTCCGCTTTGCAGAACAGGCAGGAGCAAACACACTAAAACCCTTGCAATACGAAAGAAACAAGTTTGAAAGGAGCCACCAGATATAACAACTAAAATAAGAAAATTCATACAGGAATGTATTGACAAAAAAGCATATGTTTTTTCCAAGAATAAACACAAGCAAATTCCAAGAAGGACGTCCCTTGTCCCCCCGCAGGGACCTCCCACACTCTCAGTTTCACACGCCGAGGAAATACTTATGCGACACCATCCATTCCAGGATTTCCACTTGCCTATTCTTTTTTTGAAAGGGAGAAAACTAAACTCGCGCTATTTCAACACCATTCCGTACAAAATTTGGGAATTGGGCTCTCTTTCTGTAAGTGCGTCACAGGCGAGGGCAGCGCCGGGCTCCCTGAGAGCCGCCAGCATCCTCCCACCTGCTGCGCGCCCGGGAGCGCTCGAACCCTGCCTGCAGCTGCACCACGCCCCAGAACTTGCAAAACTTAACAAAACTTACCCCCCAAAAAAATCTCCGACACACCCAGAAAGAAACACGACGGGAGTTTACACCTAACTTACCACCAGGAGCAGCCCTCAGGAGGCTGGCGGCCACCTGAGGCTCCGCGGGGCGCACAGGTGACCCCGCCCGGGCCGGAGGATGCAGCAGCAGGAGGATGAGCCCGCCGGGCTGCCGGGTCCCGCCGGGGCCGGACACGGGCAGGGCAGCGGGAGAGAGGGAGCAGAGCGCTGGGTGTGGGCACCTTCGCACCTCCCAGCTCCCGAAGATCCAGCTCTAAAGCCGCGCTGCCGCAGGTGACGCTCGGCAGGGTGGGGGCCCGCAGGTGTGTGCGGGGCTCCGCGGGCACTGATGAGCCGGGCAGCCCCAGCTGTGACACCGCAGCAGCGCCCGGCCCTCCCCATACCTGCTCGACCTCCCCTGGAAACAAAACCACGGACCCAGCTGCACCAAAGGTCTGCATCTTTCAAACATCTTAGATAAAGCTGTGACAGCTGGAAAAGTTCCTGTTAAACACCATGCTGGTGACTTCATGAAAACGAGAATGAGCACATAGAAAACCTTATCAACAGCTCTGTAACTGGACCATAAAAACACATTTTGTTTGGTTCTCAGAGGTAGAAGAAAGCTTAAAGGATAATTTGAGATAATGCCATACTAGGAAGCCTCATAATGACTTTAATCATCCCTGACAGATACTAGGAATTTTAATTATTATTTAGTAAGATCATAAAATAGTTATTACTATGCTGTGGCAATAGTTTGGAAAAGTGTAACTGATATTCTCTAAGCAGTTGGGAGTTTTGCTTTTTTTCCCGAAGTCTTCATTACATCTAAGTGAATCTCCTCAGCATGATTTTTTGGCACAAAGGCAGCATGGATAATTATGAATTGGTGTAATAACGTACCTGAAATCTACAAAAAGCATCTGTTGTGGAAGTGCTCCTGATTTAATAGGACACATATTTACTCAGGAAAGATTGGCTGTAGTTAGTTTCCAATATTCCTAATTAAGCAGCGAAACATTTTTTGAACGCACTAGTTTTGTCTTTCCCTTCCATGGAAAATGGATTTCACTGATAGTATTGGAAATAACTGTGAACTCTGAACAGTGATACTGTGGTTGGGCACCTGAAAAAGCACCTACAACCTGTATCTCTTGTTGTTTCATTTGGGCATGAGAAAGACAATTTTAAAAAATCCATTTGGTTACAAGAAGTAATAAAGTACTGGGTGCCTTTCAAATAAACTGATGTACAGTTTTGAGGAGTTTTTTTATTACAGGACTAATTTTGTCCAACCAGGGAATGTATCCAAAATGTCCCATGAAGTTTCAGCACTGGGTCTTGGGCTGTTTCTGTGTAACTTTACTGTCATGAGGCAAGTGGGGGGACTATCACCCTCGTCCTCAGAATGCTTGTCAGCTTTTCATTTCCATCAAAGGATTTTTTCCAGCAGTTTACTGAGCCAGCAATACTCCAGCTGGAGGCACTCGAATTATCCAATTTCCCATTAAAAGCAGGGAGCTTCACAGGTAAGCCTAACTGCTGAAACACCCAATATCTGCCCAGCACTAAGTACTGTTAAACACAGGCGTCATGTGCTGTGTTGATTTGACCTGCAGTTCACAATCTTTTAAAATTCACCAGTGCCCCCATCCTCACCTTGTGTCTTCCTCTTCCATGTGAATAAAATAAGTGTGTTTTAATAGCTTGCTAAAAACTTTCTATAAAAAGAAATAATTGATGTTCCATTCTTAAAATAAAATGTGATGGATGGAAATTAGATGAGCAATTATATCTGACATTAATAAATAAATCTGCATGATATTCACTTGGAGCTTATATGATTTTTACAATGTTACATCAAATTATTCAGCAAAATTTCAGACTTAAATGAGTGTTAAAGGAAGTAAAGCTATAAAACTCTTAAACCCAGCACATAGGGAATGGTTTACACTCCAACTTAAATTCTTATTCCTATATAAAACTGTGATACCTCAAAGAAATAGAAGTATCCGTACTCTGGGTTTTTTCCTTTTACCCTCCCTTAAATAATATAATGTAGTATTTGTGAAAATCCTGGTTTAACAGTCCCCACAGCATGATGCTCCCAAGAAATGGCAAAACTATTACAAGAAGAAAGCAGCAAAGTCACACCTCAAAAACAATGTGCTTTAATAGAGGCTTTACGTGAATCTGCCATTTCCTGAGTGAAGTAGATAAAAGGAAGAATTAAGAAAGCTGAGAGAAACTTGGATTTTTTTTTTCTTGTGGATAATTCCAAGCCAGAACAAAGAATGAAAATTATTCCAAAGACAGAAAAATAATAGATAGTAACTAATAGAAGTGGGGATTTTTTTCCCCCAAAAGGTGAAAACTTTTAATACTGATAAACCCAACTTTTTCTCTTAGAGGGATTGATATCTTTGGAATGATTTGTAAGAAAAAAAAAAAAATCTTAAGCACATTCAAAGCACTATGAGTGTTAAAAGACAGAATTTCCAAATTATTTATTAAATTCAGTTTTGGAACCAAAAACCACACACTTTAAGGTAACACTAAAACACCACATCTTGTTTATCCTACCAACAGAGAAAATCTGTTTTGTTTCACAGGATGTAGATGAGAATTTTGACTTCTATTTTAAAGTCCTTTTTTAAGAATAAAACTATGTATAAGACCTGATTTATCAGTAAGTCTGATAAACAAAAGGACAAACAATAGCAGATGGTGTACAATACTTCAGAGGAAAAACAAAGAGGCTGCTAAGCCTCTAAAATGGGACAGAAATTTATTTCAGATACTTCTAAGGAAGCATTTTAATGCTTTTATAACTTCTGCAGGCTTTGTTCCATATATTCCTTGTGCAACTCTCCTCTTCAAAATGTACTTCAAAGTCAGCTGGTGTCAGTACACTGAGATGCTTTTTTTGCTTATAATTCTTTTTTTCCCCTTGTGCTTTAGCTCATTTCCTGCCTTCCTTGTCATCTTCTGTCACACTACCTGCTCTCCTAAACTCTTCAGCTGGCAGTTTACCATTATCTTTGTTTATCTGTTCTAACTGGCATTCCAACAGCTGTGAATAAAGGGATCTTTGTTATCAGTATCTGCACAGCTAATTGCTGTGTTCTTTGTGCATATCAAGTTGCACAGACAAACATAACCTCCACAATTCCATTTTTTAGCGTGGCCATCTTTATTGAGATGAGTACAGAGGTAAGTATTACATATGGTTCCTATATGCTGCTAAACACTGTGGGAGGCTCTCAGCCCATTGCTGCTTTAATCACTTGTCACTCCGAAATTATAATAGTAGCAAGCGAGTAAAAAAGCTCTTTCATCTTTCTGGAGAGCTAAAATAGCTTTTCAGTGCTACTTTTGGATCACTCAGATGGAACTTTCCAGGTCTCTCCAGCCTGGCTGAGAGACAGATTTCCTGTACAACATAACACAGTACTTTCCATTGCTCAAAATGTATGCTCAGAAATGAACATTCTCCTAGAATTCTTTCAGGAACTCTGACCCTTTAATAAGTAAAGGATGATAAGATAGATGGAAAGACATCGAAGACAGGTTTTTTTACCACATAAAGGTAAGATATTATATAGAAAAATGTGACTCTGCAAAAGGTCTTTTTAATATGGTTTCAAAGTCAAGAATTTTTCATGGCCTTTTTACAACATCTGAATAAAATTCATACAAGTCAGAAGACTGAAAGAGGTATGACACATTACAGTAACAAAACCAAAGTATTTTTTATAATCTATATTTACCTTACACAAACTATATTTACAATACACAAACTGTACTTGAGAGTAGGTCTAGAGCTAAATTAAAAGTAGTACACTGATCAAGTAGCAAAGACCTTGGAGAGAAAATTAATAAGCAATTACAAAGTTACATTTCCCAAATACTATCATGTAAGTGGTTCAGGTACTCAAAAATTTCAGGTTCTATTTTATGCTTTCTATTTGAATGACAGGATATTGCTCAAAAGGGGAAAAGAATCCCTCCAAAATGAATGGAGAGAGCTGTTTGACATGGCACATTTTCTGGTGCTTGCTCATTAGGAAGGTTTCTTCAGTTAAAAGTAGTAAGACCTTATTGAACCTTTTCTGCAAAAGCTCTCCTAATCCACTGCTCACCACTGAAAGAAGGTGGGTAACAGAAAAGAAAAAAAAAAAAATTGATCAGAAGTACATTTACTTGGATTGCCAGATCTGGATGATCTGGATGATAAGAAATGAAGGCTCCATAAAATAGAGAGGGAATGAAGAGGGAAAAGAAAGAAAAAAGATAAAAAAAGGATTAGGAAAACATGAAGTTCTCAGTCATGCACACCTCAATTTACTCTACAAATCTATGGAACTGCATTCAGAGGGTAGAAACATAAAAAATTAACAGAACTATCATGATGCACAGAAAAATTCAGGAATTCTAATATAGGCAAGGAGGGGCAGGCACAGACAGTCCCCACCTGACAAGCGTTCAGATGACACAGAACCCAGAATAGCTCTGTTAAGATGCAGTCAAAACAGATGTTATCTCTAGATAACTGAGTGAAATCTAGCAGGGAAAAACGGCAGAGGTATTGAAGTTTCAAGCATTCCTTTTCCACTGCCCTCAGAAACATCACAGGACTATATTTGAACCTCTGGTGCTTTACCACTGTATGTATTTTTGCCTCATTGAAATGTCCTTCTTCCTAGATTAGTATTTTTTCTGCTTATCATTCTCCCCAATGACAACCTGAGACACAATCATCCTGTAAATAATGTTTAATACTTGATGGAATTTAAAAATTCAAGTATAAATCACTTGCATAAATTAACTTCTGAAGATATCTTTCGGAGCAGTCTGGATTTGGCTGCAGATTTGTAGTCCTCTCTGCTGTTTCTTTATCCCAGTGTGCCATGATTATTAGTCAGTGTGACATTGTCTTTGTGACTGAATTCTTGCCTTTTCTCTATAACACACCCACCTCAGTCATTTTTATTTCCTTTCAAGATCTCTCATTGACAACATCTCATTGTTCTCATTTATTCACTTAATTGGCATTCACATGACTTTCAGTACCGTGATCTATTCATGTTATTGATTTTTGCTGGGCTGCATTGCTGTATCTGTTGTAAGCATTGATTTGAATACCTGGACACAACCTTGAAAGTTTTCAGTTTATAGACTACCAACTCCTTCCTTCAGTTTCTTCCCACTAATTGAAAAATTTGCATATTGCTTTAATAAAAAGACAACAGTCTCAAACCACAGGCTTTACTGTTTCAGTCACACTTCTAGCATTCCAAAACCCATACATACAGGTCTTCTAATGCACATTCTGTAAAACTTCAATTTGTTACTTTCTTGAATGACTTTGTTTTAATTTTCTACCCCAATTCACATCAAGTAAAACCTCACTCCTTGAAAAAAAACAGTGAATTTGCCAACTATCTGTCTTTTATGAGTCCACCATCATCAAAATAACAGGAAAACTATAGAGTATGAGGAGGTTTGTTTTTTTCCTCTCCAGACCTGACTGAATGGATATTGATATTTTTCCATCAATTTTGTCTCCATACAAATATGATACATAGTTACTACAGGTTCGTGACAGATCAGAACACCCATAGAAGGTTATTAGCTAATATCTAGGGGTAATTCTAACTCTGAAAACTGATATAAGCAATAAGTTCATGCTCTTATGCAACAGAGCTATTTGTCTGCATCTGTTGAATTTCCTAAGTATGGTATTTTCCTTTTCTTTTAAATCATTGATTATCTTAGATCAGGTTAGAATCATGAGTTAAGATAGGATCATTGTTAAATGTGCAAACAACCTGAAAGGACCAAGGAATTAGTGCTGCCAACAGTGATGTCGTTTGACCAAGTTCACCAGATCAGAACCTTCTTTATCTTGAGAGCCCACATTAAGGAAAAGCTGCATGTTACACTAAAATAGTTAATACAAAATCTCCCAGTGCCATTTTAGGTGTGCCTCAGAAAAGAGAATGCCACTTGAAACTAAAGGTAAGGCTCTAAGAAAAAAAAAAATCCCTGTCTCTTACAAGCACTATTGCTTACCACAATGTGTCTGCTAAAACAACACAGGTTGTACTAAAGTTCACTGCACAGCCTAATGTAACACCAGGGCATTCTTTTCCCCATTCTGATATAACACAAACAGAGCAAGTAACACTTAGAAAGAGAAGCTCTTACAAGCTCACATAAATCTTTATTAGGGTGTCCTTTGTATTCTGCCTCTTGTGACCCCACAACAGAACCATTCACAGACTTCCATCCATCCAGTCAGGAAATCCTTCAGAAACTGTTTTGGGTTTCTGCTTTTTTTTTTTTTTTTTTTTTCCAGGAGGGACAAAAGCCCAGCACGAATGTGGGTGCACTTTATAAGGAAAAGGAAAAGACAGACTTCCCTATGCCACACAGAAACCTACTAAAATGAAATAACAAAACTAGACAAAAAGAACAGGTGAGAATCTTGAGCTGCATAAAGCAAACAGAAGGAAGTTCAGTTTTGTCTCGGAATAAAAGTGTGTGTTTTCAGCAGGTTAACAAATCCCCAGAAAAGGCTTGGATGGGCTGTGATATCACTGTCTCATCAATCCTTGCAAACCTGAAAGGGCAATAGCAGGGAGATGGATGAAAGAGCCTGTGCTGTTTGCAGTTCCTGTGTCTGCTCCACACAGCACAGAGTAATACGTATGGTTTGGAAACAAAACATTTTAAGAAAGCTATTTCATTTCTTTCTGCAGCCTGCTCTCTGTATTGCCTCAGGGACATGTTATCTGAAGATTATTTTCTAGTTGTCTTTGTTGTTGTTGCCAAAAGACCTCAAAGAATGAAAAGGTGCTTTTCAATGATAGGAAAGATATTCTGTGAGGGCATCACAGGCTCGCTGGCCATTCATTGTTACTCTTTCTTTGCTTTAGGTTTTACAGCCCTTCTCAGGAAGTTGCATTTGAAAGCATTTTTAGAGATATTAAATGTGCTTATGAGAGTTTTTCTCTATACAAGTGAAGCCAAGAAGAAAACAGAGTTTTGGGGATTGTTTATCAAAACAGTATGATTGTGACCTTACCTAAATCTGGAAATTCTTACATCAGTTGCATTGGATTTTGAATTAAGCCCTAAGAAAACACTGATTTAATTAGTGACCTAAAAATAGACATGCACTTCAAAAGATTAACTGGTTCCTTTTACACAGTTCACATGCTCAGATTCTACTGCTACCTGTTTCTGTTGTTCTGTTCTGTAATAGCTCAACTTTGGTGAGGATTCCAAGGAGAGTCTCATAAGGTCATTAACTCGTTCTTACTCTCTAACTCAACTAATCTAGAAAGCAATTAATTATTAAAACAATCCATTATCTCACAATATATGAAGTGAAACAGTGGAAATTTTGCAATGATTGAGGGATGGTTAAAAATGCTGTCGAACAAAATTTCTCTGTGATAAGCCTCAACTGCTAGCAAATATCACTCTTTGGTAAGAATCACTGTAGTCACACACACAAAAAAAAAGCATCCTGTTTTAAAGGCCATGCTACAGAATACAATAAGCAGAACTCTTGTTCTGACTGAGAGACCTACAACACAAAATGGAAGAGAAAAACTCACCAACGGCTGCTCACAAGTGACTGAGTTATCTGTGCCCAAACCTGGTTAAACCCAGATCTGTTTGCTGTGCCACTCCTCACTGATGGCCCCTCCTGCCCTGGGAACAGTTTCTAGGGCAGGAATTCCCATCATACTGCTGAAGGAGTGGAGAATAAAAATGAAAGTGTGTATCACCAACTCCAACTCTGTTTAATCTACACTGGCCTCATTAATTCCCACTTTATTAAGTAAAAATAGAATCGGATCACTGATCTCATATAGAACAAAGAAAATTTTCTATAGATTTGTTTCACTGGGATTAATTTAGATCTTTAAAACATGATATTTTTCAATAGAGTGATTCATGGAAGACTTGGAAATAAAGTTAAGGAGTGGGTGAATGAAACCTTGAGATGCCAATTAGGTTCTCTGAACTCCACTGTGGTCATTGGGAATGCAGTGGAGGCTTAATCTTAACTCTGCCTGGGCTCAGCCATTTTTTTATCATTACCAATTCTCATCTTTTACATCTCTAGAAGAGGGTTGCCAGCTGCTGTATATACAGCTATTGTACTACAAAAGCTGGTATAGGACAGAGGACAATTACTCATTTAAATAGGTCCATTAATCCTTACAGTTTGTCATTTGGCACATAAAATGGGCTTGTATTCATTTTTTTCTGTGTGAAGTAGGCATTTTAAAATCTTTCACTGTCAAACAAGCCTGTTACACAGCCAGAGCAATCTTTAATGCTGTTTATTTATCAAACTTAATGTAATAGGATTCCTTGACACAGTACACTGATGAAGAAGTGAGGTTCATCTTCAGAACACTGAAATAAAGCAGAGATTTGGTAGCTGATATTCTTCACACTTTCTGTAATGAGCAAATATATGTACTGCCTCCACCTGCAACAATTTCTACAGCAGCCCACAGATTTGGTAAAATGCAATGAAAAAGCTTGCTGTAAGACCTGTTAATCACTGAAAAGTGATCTTGCAAGCTACAGCTGTGGCCCAGTGATTCACAGATGTGGCTATAAACCACATGACAGATGAGCCATATAAGAAGTATTAGCAACTCCTGGATTTAGGTAAAATGGTGTATTATATATCATAACTAAGAGACTGGTATGTGAAAACAATTCCCTCGTGCAATGATATGCAACTGCTCTCAGTTTCCAAAGAAAACAAGATCTTTTTCAGCTCATACTGCAATAAAAAACAAACCAACTATAATTCGCAAGTTGGTGTTTTGGGGTTTTTTTGGGGGAGAGAATAAAAAGTATTACAAATCACTGTTACCAGTACAGCAAAACTTTAAATGTTCTGTGTGATAAATATTTACTGTAGGTTGTATGTCTGTGAGACCTGAAACTGCACTTTTTCTGTTTGCCAGATGCAATTACTCACCATGTATTAAAGCACACAAACAAAGGCACAAAACCCATTTACCCAGTGTTAAGTACATTACTTTTGACAAACAAAAATAAGATGCCTGTCCAACCTCCTTCTTTCCCAAGCCCAGCATCCTCTATCTTATAACCTGAGAGTGATATTGGAGAGATGTAAAGCCTTCAGGTGAAATTCCAGAGCACAGTTCAATCAACAGATATATTAAAATTAAAAAAAAAAAAAAAACAACAAAAAAACCACATAATAATACCTGTGTACACACTCACACAAGGATTTGGGATATTTCTCAAGTGCTGCTCTTAAAAAAGCAGATTTGCAGTGTTTTTCATGGGCATAGTGACTTTTGCAAGAACAGACACACTGTTTTATAGTGTTCCCATCAATAGAGATTTCCACTTGTAATACAACTCATTAGGGAATGTGCAGGTTCATAAACCACAATTTTACAAAAGGCAAGTGAAAAGCCACAAAGTACGGAAGTGGTTCTTATATTCGTGCAGTATTTGCAGTGAATCCCAGAAATGCAAAGTAAAAAAGGTCACAACAGGAGCAAGTTCTTCAAATATTGGACAAAACAGGAGCAGATCCATCCATCCTGCCTGCTTTTTGCAAGGTACAATAAGCATGGATGAGTGGTGATCTAACCAACAGCAAACAAAAAAAGATCCAGAATTGTTTTTTGTTTTGTTTTGTTTTGTTTTAATAAACATTCATATGGGAGAAAATGTAACTTTATCTTTTCTACCTGAAAATGAGAGAAAGCAGTTTTTCCCCAGAGCAGCCTGGTGATACAGCATTAGGCTGGGTCTTAAACAGGCACAGGTGGAGTCTGAGTGTGCCCATCTCACCTGCCAGGGAAAAAACCAAACACTAGAAACCGGTACAGACAGGCAAGCCCTGGCTCTCTGAAATAACTCTGCAAATCTAACTCACCCCACAGCACTCTTCTAGACGTGGCCATTGGAGCACAGAAAGAATTATTGGAGGGATTAATTTTTTTTCTGAACCCCAGACTTTTTCTAGAAAGGAAGCAGGTTTTTTTCCCCCAGTCAGCCCTCTTGGAGAACATATGGAGCACGTTAGATGTAAGGGAGAGTGCAATATGTTTTGAGAAAATTCACAGTTTTCTAACCTAGATAATGTCAGCAGAAATTTCTTTATTTGCACTGTGTGTTATCAAAGCCAAGAGAAAAAAGCTATTAAAAAAAAAAAAAAAAAACAACAACAACAAAAAAAGTATTTTTGTAGAACATGCAAGAATAAAAATTTCGGAAGACAAGTAAAACTTTGGAGAAGAAACAAATGCCATTCCTAAATGTTTAAATTTTAATTGAGTCCAAGATGTTGAAGTAAGCCTTTTTTAAGATACATGTCCTTAATGAATATAATTTAGGAAGTTAGGGAAGAGGTTTGTTTTTTGTCTATCCCAGCTCTAAAACATACACATAGAAAAGCACATGCATGCAGGATCCTTAATGGAAAGGATAAAGAAATAAAAAAGGCTGTTCAGAATGCCTACAGTATATTTAATCCATCAAATTTATCTTAATTGTGTTTCAGTGAACCTGAAGGAGAAAAATATAAATAGAATCTCCTGTGGGTATGAGCTGTAATACCTGGTTCTTCTCTACCTCCATCTTTTCTTCATTTCTCCCTATGTAGCTGGGAAAAAATGCACCATAGCATTGTCCTGCTCATTCTGAAATCAACAGAAAATTTGATGTTAGACATGCCAAAACATCATGACTGGAATATATGACATGTCAGTGAATGGGGACGTTTTTGGCGTCCATGAGGAAAGAATCCAGAAGAAAAAAGAATTTCAAATGTGTGGCATCCCCCGCCTTGAAAATGTCTTTTGGTGGCAGTGCTGACCACAGAGCAACAAAGTGTCATTTATCATCCCTTCTGCAAAAAATACAGCCAACAAGTCTAACAAAGAAAGGGGGCTTCAAAGTCTTAATAAAAAAAAAAATAATAAAGAGTTAATGAGCATATAATGTCCTTCAGGACTCTGGGAAAACAGAAATAGAAGCTTTTAAATCCTCTAGTTTAAAGTCTTTGCATTGTCCCTTTATTTATCTCTTTATATTTTCATACAAAATGAAACAACTTGATGCTGGGAGATAGTTACATCAAGTCCTGTTTTCATAGTCAGGGAGTTCTGCTAAAAAAAAGCCCATCAAAATAAAGAAACAAAACCAACAAACAAAATAAAGAAACAAAAGTTTTTCCTATAAACTGATATTTCATTTTGCTAATTATTACAGCAAAATAATAGAAAAACTTTTAAAGTTTGGACTCTTTAAAAAAACCTCCAAAAACACAGACCTTCACAGCAGATATAGAAACAAGGTGTTTTCTTCTAGTTTCAATATCCATAAAACTAAATCATTGACACCTCAGGTCCCAGTAGTAGCTCCTAATTACATTTTCTTAATTTGTTGTTTTTTCCTGCAGTAGTGCCATAGCAACCCGACGGAACAAAAAGCAGAATTTATAAGGCAAGGCTTGTGAAGGAAGACTGGTGGTGCAATAGCTGACATCGGTCATTAATTTGGCACACAGACTCTGTAAAGACAATCAGATTTCCCTTGTTCAAATTGCCCAGAAGACATTTGGTGCCTTGGGATAGAAATATGTTCTTCACCTGAAGCTGGTTTTAGAACAGCAGGTTTCTTTCCTGGAATTAGCAGAGCAGAGCTGAACTCCTGTGCTTGCTTTCAGCACTGATTGCTGCTTCTCTGGAGACATTTCAGACAAAGTGTACCTGCTTTACCAAAAATGGAGCTGGTGTGATTTTGGGACATTTGTGGGTTTCCATATTTCATCAGTTTTTGAAGTGTTTATTCACTTAAATCTGAAGCATCTAGCATGTTTCGCCTCTTAGCTGGTTATTTGTCTTTTAATTGATTTTCTTATCTAAATTAACAACAGCCTCTATATTATTTCCCTTAAAATTGGTCTACAACAATGTCTCCATTTTGGAGACAAATTTCAGGAGAAAACACCTTGGAATGAACATTTCCTCTGAAGGGAAAGGGCTTCAATAACTCCTTTTTCTTCTACCAATGCGAGAAATTGAAACCAGCCAGTGAAAACGAAGAAAAAGAACTGTTTATTAGCAAAAAAAAAAAAAAAGGGGGGGGGATTGGGGGGGCCCACAAGCCACAGAAAATAATTGAATACATGCTACATATGAACTCCCAGAAACTTACTCTCCACTCGCATGCACCCACATACAGGAGAACAAAAGAAACTCAAAAATTCCCGGGGAAGAAAAAATAGACGGGCTGGCTGTGCGGCCTGGCTGTGCGGCCTGGGAAACAAAATGGCGGCTGGTCCCTTTTGTCTCTGGGAAGGCGAGGAGGAGCTCACACAGCAGCCCGGAGCACAGCAGATGGGAAGCCTGTGGGGTTTCTACCTCTGGTGTGGGTTTTCCTCCTCACTGCAGGTGAAACTGGTGGATTTTGACGTCCCTTTTTTTGCTGGCTTCGTCTTAGTTCGGACTGACCGGGACCACCCCGCAGGCTCCCTGGACTGGAGAGAAAAGAAAAAATAAAACAAAACAAAAAGCTGCTGAAAGGATTTGCCGGTGAGAAGCCCCCAGGCCAAGGGGAGAGGAAAAAAACACCACTCCACCCCCCTGCTCCAAAAAACCCCAAAAAACAAACAAACTAAAAAGAAACTTCTTACCTAAACTGGCCTGCATGAATCCAGCAAAAGGCAACGAAATAACAATACGTGTAGCCAGCCCACTTTGGAGAGAGAGACTGAAAACATCTTGCATCCCGCCACTGCCTAGTTCATCCTAAAGATACCACAGATATTTCTGGGCATAAAGCAGATGATTGGGGAATAAAGTATCAGCATAAAAATCACATCAACAGTTATTAACAATATAGAGAATCTCCTCTGAAGGTGGACTGAGTTATTGTTTTGTAGGCCTGGATTTGGATTCACAGCACATTCCAAACAACAAATGAACATCATGCTACTGTCTGCAGCAGTCAGATGTCAGATTCTATTTAAGCACAGAATAAAATGAAGTGCAATATCACAAGCTCAAGAAAAAAAAATATATATATATACATAATAAATTAAAAGCAGCAGTCACTGTATCTGCTAGGAACACTTCCTAGCAAACCATTATATAACCATATTATGTTATTGGATTCTAGTCAAATACTAAATAAAATGTATTTAATCCTAAAGCCCAATCAAATTATCATACATAAGCCCAAGAACGTTAAGGGTATCTCAGTATTCTCTCACTGACACTTTTTCTTAATTAGACTCCTTTTTCACTACAATTCCAGAAAAGCACTCAAAGAAAATAATCATGATATTATGAGATGCCACACAAGAGACAGGGAAATTCTGCAAATAATTCTTTGAGACACAAAGCAAAATATGTTTCTGTCAAAATTATGTGTTTTCTCATGCAGTGCAGGCTTCCAAAGATGAGCTATACCCAGGAAGAATTAATGTGGAATCTGAAGTGCAGAAACTCCAGTAACTGTGGACAACTCCCAGGTGGCCTCTTGCCAAAATTTCTTGATGAGTTTACAGAGTGCATCCAATTTGGATTTGTACTTTAGCCCTTAGAAAAGTCATTACGTATATGAAGGAAAACCAATCTTCAAGTTTAACAAGAGGGAACAAACTTGCAAAAAAACCTGCTAAATGTGACCGTGTGTTTGTGTTCTAAGTGACTAATAGAGGGAAATGAGCTCATACACAGAGAAAGATTGTGTCTGCCAGCCTTATCTCTAACATCAAGTTGGAACAATGACTGCAGCTCCTCTTTTCTCCTTTTCCAGGGTAGCTCTTGAGAGAACTCTGATTCAGACCTTGATAAAGTCTACTAAAAGCAGTCCTCAGGGATTGCTTGTTTTCCTTAACATCACTGATTACATGTGTTTGCCTGGTCCTGAACACCTCTCTCTGTCTCAGCAGTGCAATCCCAAATCCACTCCTGATACACACCATTCTCTGGACCAGTTATTTTGTACCAGCACCTTTCTGCCCCCAGTTTTGGCAAAACGCCTCCACAAACTTATGATGTCTGTCATCACCCAACTGAAAAAAGACACCTCAGCTTTAACATAAATGCACTTACAAGTATGAGTTTTGCAGAAAAGGGTTTATGCATAATTTTAGTCCCCAGTCCATTGGGAACTGTATATAATGTCACTGAACATATGCCTTTTGTGCCTGGCTATTCTGTTTCTTTATTATTTTTCTGCAAAATCTTTGACTCAGTAAATGTATCATGAAAAACCGAAAAGTATTTCTCTCTGTGAAAACACTGCTGTAGTTTCAACCTTAGCTGCCCTCCTAGGTCAGTGGTTAATTTCCCCTCTTCAAGCAAAGTACTTTTAATAGTGCATCTCTGGTAATTTTCTGTTCCACCCTATTACATGATCTATCCACATTTTGAGTCTTTATCCAAAAATCTTTTTGGCTGCTAATGGAATTATTCATTAGAAGAAACAACATTTTCCAAATAGCTATCTAATTATGTGTGCCCAAATTCATATTTAAACATACACATTGTTGACCTGATTTTCCCCCCAGTACCTAGACAATGAGGTAAAATGTTTTATCCAAAAAAAAGAGAAACCAGCTCATTCTAAAACTTAGAAATTATTTTCACTGCCTTCTCTTCAGGGTTCACAGAAGAACAAATATTTGAAAAAGCATGGTAGCCTCGATAAACAGTACAATTTTGATAGATGATGCATACTTTTCTACAATTTAGCCAGTAAAATCATAACAGCACTTGAAATAAGTTTGTTCTTCTGAAATAGGAGCAGATAATAAGATACATGGAATATCTATGAGCAAAATTTCAGTTATAACAAGATACATGGAACATCTATGAACTAAATCTCAGTTGTTTCAAGTCTGTTCTTTTTCACTAACAATTTATGTGGAAACCTATGTTGAATGAATAAAATTGTCTCTAACCTATAATCCTGTTCTGGTGGGGATAAATAAATTAAATTACAGAAATGTTTGTCTTCTTATTTGCAACAGAGGCTTGATCCTGCTCTAATGGGATACTAAAGCCAAGTAGAGATGAGTGGAATGGATGGGCTTGCTCCAGGTACACACCTGCTGGGAAACTGTTGGTAAAGACTGACAAAAATGCACACAGTAAAAAAAAAAAAATCTAAAGGAACAAGGAACAAGTAACTGGAAAATCAATTTGACACTCTATTTTCCCCCTTCTTATCACCCATGAAAATATTTGCATCATTTTAGCTTACAGGTACTTGGCTTGCCATGGATTTTCAGGGAGAACAGTGGAAGAATGGCAAGTAGCAGGTATTAAAAATTCCAGAAACAACATGCAAAGAATCTAGGGAAAATTCTAAGGTTCTAAACCCCTTGATTTGCTGTTCTGTAGACTATCTCCTTTATTCCAGATTTGAAGAAAGCAAATTGCTGAAGCACAAACACAAATTAAGTCCCACCTTATTCAGGAGTTTTACAAAACAAATAGGGAAATCTGAGTGGATCATAAATATGAAAAAAAAAAAACCAACCCTACATAATTTGTTCGCTTTTGAGACATGCCCTGTATCAGAAGCACGTTTGATTGAATGGAGGACTTTGGGTGTAGGGTTCAGTGGAAGTATGTGCTGGTAAAGGAAACATTTGTCAGTCCAGAATGGCAGACTGTAAATCAGGATGCCAATCATTAGAGGATAACAGATGTCCTCAGTTGTCTGCTGGCTCTTTATTTGGAATTTACTGTGTTCCAGAGACAGCCAGGAATGCCAAAAGATATCACTTCTTTATTGTGATGAACTGTGCAGGTTTGTCCTGGTGAGCAGTCAGAGAACAGGAATGCTCCAAGAAATAAGATTAGCAGAACTGAGAAGGACACGTCACATTCTCAGCAGTACAAATCCAACAGCAGAAACCACTTTGCTTACAAGCCTATTATCTGCCTTGCCAGGGGCAGCAACAGACTGGGTAAACAAAATTCTTTGGTAAAGTTAAAAGACTAAAACAACTGGAAAAAATTTAGAAAAAATAATTTAAAACCCCAACCGACAAGAACAAAACAAAACCAACCAAACAAACAAACCCACCAGAAACTTAACTGTACCTGTCTTGGACCATCTAATGAATATGGACTAAAATCAGAATACTGAAAACTAGATGGAGAAAGCAATGACAGAACATAATATTTTCCTTATCATACCACTTCTTCTCTTTAAAACCAGTAATTTGTACAA
The DNA here is from genome assembly GCA_013397395.1 of Sinosuthora webbiana. Lineage (NCBI taxonomy): Eukaryota > Metazoa > Chordata > Aves > Passeriformes > Sylviidae > Sinosuthora > Sinosuthora webbiana. The sequence goes on along the minus strand of VXBN01005343.1, from coordinate 18,579 downwards.
GGAATTATGACATGAAATGCATGAGAATACACTGATCACTGAAGACATGTTGGATATGTCAATAGCCTAATGCTGGCCAGCGTCTGTCTGGATTTTATGTGAATTTTTTTTCTGTGTTAATTTTATATTGCAAAAACTAACATTTCATGATATACAGAAGTATCCAGCAGAGTAGGAATATTACCTACAAAATTCTTCCAACTATATGTGGATGTGGTCGAGAAGAAAATCCTTCTTAGGCAGTTAGCACAAAATTCTGTCCAACACCTAGAAAATTAATGCTTCAAAAAGCATTTATCATTATGCTTGTAATTCATGGAATAATGAACAAAAAACTGTTCTGTGCCTGGTTCCCAGCTGCCAGTGTGCAAATACCAGTCAATACCAGAGACAGAGATTTCCTCTGAGATGCATCATTTCCATGTTTTAAAACTTGTGTTGTCTTAATCACAAGATTGTAAATTAGTAATACTGATAACAGTAGTAGGCTGTCTCAACTAATTCCTGAAGGATAACAATACATTTTACATTTACACCCAACTTTAAAATCATGCCCAAAATGCTGTACAGGCCAACAAAAAGGGTGTAAGGAACAAAGTAAAATTAAACTTACAAGAAATGTTCCACATTTCATATATTATTATAGTAAAGATTTTCCAACAAAGAACAGATTTTTAAATTTAAAAAAAAAAAGCCCCAACTTTAAAAAACAATCAAAAGTACATCTTGATACTAATTTGATATAACACACAGGCAGCCAAGATTTGGTGGGTGAGTCAAAATCTTTTGAATCTGAAAAAAATCCTATGAGTCTGAACCTTTTCAGCTGAAGACTTACTAAGCGAGAGATCAAAATTAACAAACCTGATCCTGAGCCCATTGATTCCACCAAATTTGTTAAAACAGCCAAGAAATCTGGTTTTGCTACAAACACTGCAAAAGCACTGAAATGGTTCTGGAAGTTTCAAATGCCCAAACAGTCAAAAACTGAAGTGGCTTTGGCTACCTGAGGCTCTAGCAGAGTCAAGGATCTGAAACTCACATTGCAAATATTAAATCCCCACCTATCACATTGTTCTTTAACTGAAAATATGTTCCTTCTAGCTGGATTGAAATTGATGGTATCTTCTGTTTGATCTAGGAAAGAACCCCACTTGGATCCAAAATCTACTTATCTGATGAAAATGGGAATGAAAATTCTGTGTCATTGACAAACCAAACATGTCTGAGTTGATGGTTTATGCCAATAAAATTTTCCAACACAAATTACAGCACAAATTTCAGTACTTTTGAGGCTGTAATTCTTACTGATAAAAAGTCCAAGTCATTGCAATGCTTGTGGGTGATGGACAGGAAACAACATTCTCTGCCATGCTGAGTTTGCTCCATCCGCTGCATCATATTTGAGAAATTTCTTGTATGTGATAAATCACACTAAATAACCTCCAGTGAGCTATTCTGTCTTCTGTGGAGAGCAGGTAGCTTGGTCCTTGTGTATTTATCACTTCTCATGGCAGATTTTGCATCTTTGATGGTGACAGCTGTTAGAAAATTTTATTGACGAGTTTTGGTTTACTGTTGTGATTATCCCTCAAGGGAAACAGTCACATTTTCAGTGACTAAGCACTGTAGACAATAAAATATACATATTTGTGTAAATGTTTCCATCATATGCTCTCTCACTAGAGCAGCTGATTATGAAAATTTTTTAATTTTCAAGTAATTAGAAAACATTTCTTTTTCTATCCATATTCTCAGGAAACACTATCATTCACTGTTCCCACTGAGTGTTTTACACAGATTTCAGGAAAAAATTGCAGCCAAGTAAAAGCTACAAGACATGACAATTACAAACAATTCTTCAGTCACAAACCCCTAAAGCTGGTCCAGTCAAAGTACAGGAGTAGGAATTTTATTTCCCTGACTTTTGATTTCCATCCCTACAGTCCTTTGCAGCAATCACTACATGATCAAAATCAAAAGTCCTGTCATGCTGAAACCTTTGAGTCTTAAGTATATGTAATTATATTTGAATATATTAAATATTTATTTGCTGTCAAGGTGCTGAACAAAATCATAACATTAAAGAATTTCTGCAGAGCACTGGAAAAACAATACTTAATTCATTGAAGCTCTTTTTTTTTGTCAAAATGTTTTAACTGAATCAGGGATGACTAAAATCCCACAAGAATGGCTAAATGCTCTCTGTGTCTTCACTAAAGGCAGAGGCTGCAATGTTAAAGCACACAACTATTTTCAGCCGGATTTTCTTGCACCTGTTCACTGTTTTATACCACTTAATGGAACTCCTGGGTTTCATGACATCAATAAGAAATGCTGTTATCATAAGTTTGTTTCTGCTCAGGTATTGATGCCGGATCAGCAGAATAATTTAGAATTTATATCTGAATATAGATTAGAATAGGCACAGCTATGAGACAGGGACATTTTTGCAGGTTTATATTATTTCTATAAGAGGAACATTTACTGGAAATAACTAGAAAATGGTCAGTAAAGTTGACAAAATTTTTTTTAGAAAAGAAAAGGGTGACTGAATGGTGAACAGGACCACAATTTATAAAATATCCATATTAGATAAATTCAGAAAGCAGATGAATTTAAGAGAGAGACGTTCTGCTAGAAGGCCTAGGGCAATGAGCTTCCTATAACAGAACTAACAACAGGGCAAATTGTGCTAACAAGTGTGTTAGACTATATAAATACATTTAATTTTTGCCCCAAAACCTACAAATACAATCTCCTGCAAAGAAAAGGATTTCTATGCTTAAAATCATAAATGTGTTCCATAAATGATTCCAAATTTCCTGACTCATAATAATATTTCTGATAACATATTTCACCAGATTCAGACGCTGTGGTTCATATAATACGGTTGATTTAAGCAAACAGAAAAACTTACCATGGCATTAATTAGAGAAAATCTCTCTGCTGAAGAGTATGCAAACCAATATATCTACTTAATTAAACAGATGGATGTTTAAAGCACAAATGTAATATTTTCGATAAATTTACAGGAAAGTGTATCAGAATATTTTACAACACATCACAACTAGAAATGATAAAAGGGTGTGATTAATTTTTCTTTTCCTGAAGCCAAATTTGGCTGCTGGTTCCCCCCGCTCCTTGTATTCCCTGGAGTTTCAGAGAATACAAACTTCTGTATTCTCCACAGAAAAACCCAAACCAAATAGCCATAGCAACTGTTCCTACATATGCCATCCAAGAGGAAATCCTGCCCCAATGTTCTTATAGTTAATTATTAAAATCTTAATTCCTTTTTTAATCTTATTATTCTTTTGCCTTTATTATTCCTTTTATCCTTATTTTTAGGATATTATTTTAATTATATTTTTAAATACCCAGTTTTACAGCAGCAAAGATGTTTGCCCTTGAATTCAAAGCACGGTTTTTTTCAAAGAAAAGAGAATAAATGGAAAACTTTTATTTCACAAGAAAAGCTGAGCTTTTTGTTAAATTTGTTTGTTTAAAGTTGCTGTGATTAGAAGGGGAGAGGGATTTTAAAAACATCCCAGGACCTGTTGACCAAAAGAGACTACATTATGCACTACAGTTTTCCTAGTTATGCCTTTCATTGCACTACAAATTGCTTTTGCTGCCTGCAAATCTGCTCTATCAAGACTTGTCAGTGAAATGCAGTATCCCTGTGGATCCCTGTGCTGCAGCTGACAGACAACCACTCTTAGCCAGAGTTGTGCAGGATTTTCTCAGCAACATTATTAATATGCAAATTTCAAGAGTCCAGTTCACCACCGTAATCTTTTTGCTTTGATTGGCTCTAACGTTCAAAATTCTCAAGATCTGTCCAGCAACAAAGACATATCTCAGCTTCTCATTTCTTGTTAAATGAGCAATAAACTTCAAGGTCAGACCCAGGGTGGTGTAATTACCTCATTAACTGAAAGTACTCTTGAGTTCTCAATTTAATAGTATTAAGGAGAAGAAAGGCTGTGACCCATAAGAGTGAGTAGCTCTGGTTCACATTTTGGCTTTAGCTAAATAAATAACACAGACTGAAAGCTCTCAATGCTTAATCTCAATCACAAACCAGCAGTTTATTTCTAACAATAAATCTATTCTGTGGCTTGATCAGACTGCATTCAAGTTATCCATAAAAGCTGATTGACTTGAATGATTTGGGAAAAATTTCCTCAAATAATATTCACCGTGGAGACTTGGCACTCTCTTACATGGCATTTAATCCTCATGATGCAGTAGCACAGCTCATCATTGATATGTACTAATGACTGCTTCATTCAGTGCAATTTGTTTGAAGTTATACTTTCTAAAAAATTAATAACACATGGATTTTTCATCCCTCTGTTATGATTGTGGTCCTGCAGGCAGCACAGCCATTTGTGAGCTGGTCCCCTCAGAGCACCTTGGCTCTCTGAGGGCCCAAAGCCAGCATCACATGGAAAGTCTGAGGCTCTCCCAGATTTCTGGTGCCCTGATACTCAGGAGAAAGTTGCAAACATTTCAGTTATTATGATCATGATCAAAATAATCAGTCACTTCAGCACTGACAGAACAAATCACAGCCCCCACTGACGCCTCCCCACGCTCCTCTAAGAGCCCCACACTGCAGCATCCCCTTTTTGAGCTGTGCTGGGCATTCCCTGGACAAAGCTTGGCCAAGGGGCTGCTCAGAGGCCCCCTTGGACCCTCAAATGGGTGTGGCAGCGTTTGGGCTCAAGGTGGAGCACGGAATGAAAAGCTGACTACTCCAGCACCAGAAATATTTATCCCATTATAAATATTCTTAATTTCCTCAGGTACTGTTACATGCTAATTTAACCAGACAAATATACTTTGATTCAACAGTATTTAGTGCAGCAAAGAACTCCTGTTAGTGCATGAATGCAATATTTCTGATGAGATGACAAAGCATGTACTTTCCCCATTTAGTTTATTTATTTCCTCCTTGTTTCAGGAATCGCTGTGCATTATTTTATTTCTGTATTCATAATAACCTCAGTTATCAAATCATCTGAAATAATCACACCATTTGAAAAACAGTAAAGTTGAAATCTCTGCTTTTCTAATTATTTGCATATTGCAAAACATGAGGTATTTATTACTGTGCTTATCTCTTTTGATGACATATGGGAAGAGCCAATAACAACACTGTAACATCTGAAATCATTTGAGCCCGGCACTTAAATTTGATTTTAACATCTACAAATCTTGAACAGTTAACATTAAAGACACATAAACCCCATAAAACCGCATTTAGATGTGAAGCTACTTGTGAACCATTATGAACCTTGATAGTGATGTAGTGTTCAGTTACACCAGATTGACTAATCCAGGCTGGGGTATGTTTTCATCACTGTGGCTTGCTGGATTTAAATAAACCATGTTAGAGATGTTCTCATGTGCACAGCTCTGCTCATAAAACCCCAGGCTGCAATAGAAAATAGCTGATATAAAGATTGTAAAGAGCAATTTATCAGCTCAGAGTACTGAACTATTAGTCTCTATTGCTGTCTAGGATTTATTTCGTAATTAAGAACAGCTTATACATCTGCTTTATTATGATCAGAGAGTAAAATACTGGAAGGTCTTCCAAAGAGAAATGGAGTCAACAATTACATCTAAGATCCAGAGAAAGTCTCTGGGTTCTACAATAGAAAGGAAATATAACTAAGCAATTACCTATGGAAAATCATGGAAGCAAATGTTTTTTGTTACAGCAGATTTACAAAAGCAAGAAATGCCTGTAGTCCTCTGTATGCCCCACTTCAAACTGGGGTCAGGTTTTCCCCTACAAAATTTGTAGGGACAGTTCAGTGCCAAGAGACAGAAACACAAGCTGACCATGATCTTCCTCGGCCTTCTAACAGTTCACTTTATTCCACTGCATTAAATGAGTTAACTCCTTCTCCAAACACAAGCAAGAAAATATGAAGCAAAGAGAAGTCTCACAGGCAATGTTTTGCATAATTCTGATGCTCCTCACGTAAGTCCTTGTGAAAAAGGCACTGTGACACTATCTGACCCCTTGCCTGTCCCAGGAAACCACATTCTGCTCCCTGTACAGGGGAAAGGCGTCACAGCTGCTGCAACAAGAGATCCAGTCTAAGCTTTGTGACTGCAAATAAGCATGATTTTTCCTTATTGACTGCTTCATAAAATTCAGTGATTGCACTGGATATGTCAATTACTGTAAATTAATGGCGTTCTGCAGCGTGCTGCCGCTCTTCACTTCCCGCGCCTTTCATCTGGGGATTCTTAACAATCCCAAATAATAATTAAACATTTATCTGTGGAGTGGTAGTTTCTATGGGAGTCAGTCACAGTCCAGCCTCTGAAGAGGGAGAGGCAATCACAAGACATTACTCACTAGGCAGTAGTCACGATTTGCCAAACATTTCAACAAACTGATATTTAGAACAGGGCTAGTTCCCCTACTTGAGGCACAACTACCATGTCCCTAACAGACATACACAAACTCCTCAATGGAACCATGGTATATGAAGAAATGAAGCCAATTCAGATTTTTCAGATGTATGGAATAAAGTAACCTACAATTAATTTCACATTCCTTCAGTTTTGAATCGCTCTTTCAAGGATCTATTAAAATGTTCTCTCTTCACCTTAACAGTCTGCCTTGCCAATACTTTTCAATACTTCAATGCCTTCTCACTCAACTTTCTATTTCAACATATTATCTTCCCATCTTTCTAAAATTCTATCCCAGGCTGCATTTTTTTTTTGTCCAAACAATATTACGGTTATTTCTTTTAATGCAAGCCTGAACAGTCAAATGTAAAAATAAGTTTTAATAATCAAAGATTAAGCATGAGATGGTAATTTTACAAAATAGAATTTCCTACATTCATTCTGAGCTAGAATTTTTTGCTTACATGGGCATTCTGGACATAAGATGTATAGAGATATCTGCATATGATGAGAGGGGTGATAGCCCACCTCAAATTCAGGAATCTTTATGTTGGCTAGTATTAAAATACCTAATTGTTCAAGTATGAAAGATTGTAATGTTATAGATGCTAGGTGATATGTTCATCAGTATCATCCATTAATAACTCCATTTGATTTTTGCTCATAAACAACTTGACAAAGGCAATATTACAGTGCTGAGCATTCATTCATCCTGAAGCTCAGTGCAGTCCTATACCCCTGCACTCACATTAAAAATAGGTAGTTACTAATAAAGGCTCAGAGGTTCCCTAATGGAAGCTTACCCAGAAGCCAAGAGGGGCCTCAACACGGGCCATGCCCACTCCAGTGGGCACAAGCAGAAGCCAATGGATCCATCACCAGATCTCCTTCCCACTCCTCAGCAGGCACTGGGGGTAGGCAACATCCCCGAGCAGTCCTGGTCTAATGGCTGTGTCAGAGATCAAGAGTTCTGAAGATGATCAAAGAGCAAAGAAGAAGAATTCAGTGCCAGCAAGATGATTTGGGCTGAGTTAGCAGGGTGGTATTCCTATTTTCCTGTAAAATTTCCATGTTTCAAAATATCCCTCAGTAGAGAAGTACCAACACTTTCCACATAATTTCTATAAAGTTGTGTTCTTACTCTAGCACAGCTCCCACTGATTTACTGACAGATGAAGGATAAGCACTCACACCATAGCACAGAATATATGTTATTTTCAACACCAGAAGCAGCATAATGATCTACAAACATGAATTGATTTACAAACATGAATTGATTTGTGGGGGGAAAAAAATACAACTACATTACCAGCCAGAAGTGAATTCCCTTTTTACAGAAGAACCAAAAGTTATTTTTTCCTTTCCCATAGTAGCCTATGATCTAAGAGAAAACTAAATATATAAACATCAAAAAACCTCTGAGATGACCCTCAGAACAACCTCCCATCCCAAAGTGTATTAATGTGTTACATGGTAAACTACCTCCTGTATTCAGCAAACACAGATATTTGTCATCGAAAGTTAGGAATAATTATTTTAAAAGAAAAAAGTCTCAGCTGCTCTTGTTGTAAGGAACTTCTGAAATATAAGAAAAATCAAATGAAAATCCAGGAATATAAACTGCAAAAAATATATGCAGGTGTACTTTTAATATACGGAGTATTTTGATTTCTATCAGACTGTTCAGCACCCACAGGGATAATTTCCTTAAATAACTGAAGGGACTGCAGTTTTCCTTCAGAGCCCTGGTGGAGAAACCTTGTCACTACTCATAACATGGCAAATACACATTTTAGCTGGGCTTTATTTTCCTCCTTGGCACAATTATGATCATCAGCTGCTGTAGCCAGCTGCTGATTAGGGATCATCTATCAGAGGCTGACAGGCAAGTGCGCCTGAGAACAGAAATCAGAACTGCAGGAGGGTGCAGCACCTAACGCTTTACTCAGACTGCCAGAAACACAGTTTCATTAGGAGGAAATACACACTTAGTAAGAAGCAATGTTAATGATAAGTAGGCAATTATCAAAAGAAACATCAACAAACCCAAGAAACTGTTGTCGAATGACATCATACAGAAGGAAATGTGGCACACCTGGGTGGAGTTGGTTTAGTGCATCCTTTTACCTGAAGTGATCTCAAACACAGCCTAACAAGAGACTGTCAGGTGCCTCTTCATGGCCCTTTTTCACTCAGATCAAAGCAAGCCAGCAGGAAACCCCTTCCTTGGAAGCCAGCAGTCCAGAGCAGTGGAGGGGATTGTCCCTGCTGGAATGAGGCTCTCCTGCTGCCAAGCCTCCTTCCTGCACCTCCTGGTCAATGCTTTGCTCTCCTTCAGTGGCTCCCAAATCAGCAGTTGTGACCTCAAGGGAGATCATAGCAGTTAAAATAGGGTCATAAACCAAATAATCCTGTATTTCAGGGGTCAGGGGTATAGAACTGCTGCTCCATTCCTCCTTTGTATTGATCTACTGATGTTCAGGGACTAGGACATCACAGCATTTCTTCAGGCTCTTTAGCCACAGACTATTTCAGATCCATCATCAGTAAACTTACAAGAAATTCCTTCCCCAACACACCATTTGCTAAAACAAACCATCAAAGGACCCCAGAGGGTTTGGTATGAAGATTATTTAATTTGCAAGAGGAAGAACTAAAAATTATTGGCATTATTGTTGGTATATATCCTGTGTTTTCAAAATGAAGCTGTCCAAGTAAGCATTTTTGTTTACATTTATGTCTCTAATGCTTACCAAAAATTTAATTAGGAGCAGGTCATACACACTTAGAATTATGAAGCTTAAGTTTTTTTCAACTTAGAAAAGAAAATGTAGGAAGGGAAAAATGATAATTTGAAATTGTGATAAAATTCAAGTTGGGTTTTTTTAATCAATCGCGCTAGTGAAGAAAGGCATCAGTTATTGGTGTACCTCTTGTACTTACCTACATCAACTCTTCTCCTCTCCTCTGTGTTTGATTTAATCTAAGCCAATCAATGTAAAACCTTGGTGAATTCTTTCAGCAAAAGTCCTCCTCACTGTCTGTTAGAAAGTACATGTCTACAGTGGAAATAACCTGTGTCTGCACTGTGCTGCACATCTGCCTCTTCCTTCTCTCTCTTTCCTCCCTTGTTCTGATTCTGCACTACCAAGCCACCTAGTCCACTTAAACTCTGAAGTGCTTCCATTAATTTCACTGCATTAAATATATGTATGAAATTCATGCATCCAAATGTGTACACTTGGAAATATAATGAAGTGACTTCCTGAGGGGATGTGTACAGATCTGGGCCCACTTTTTCCAGCAGTTATTACTCATTCCCCTTCAGGCAGAGATCCTTAACCTTCTCTTAGCATAAAACAACTCCCATTGTTCAAAAAAATTACTCTCAGCTGCAGAGGGCGTAGCATTGATTTTGTGACTGCAGTTCTGCTCAGATTTTTAATCCTATTCACAATGGTGCATCAGGAGTATCAGACATGGAGATAAGGAATTCCCAAATTGTGCCCATGGGGCCTTCATGCCTTTTCCCCCGAGGTCATGACAAAACCACCACTGGCTTCAGAGATTCAGAATGAAGCTTTTCATTTAGAGATCAATTAGCTTAAGCTCTCCAAAGGAAAGGCATCAGAAAAATGACAGCCTCTCTCTCAGTCACTGAAGGAAAGCAGTGCAGCAATTACTCATTACTGGCTTAATGCACACATATAAAGCAATCAGATATGTTTAATCCTGGACTGCTGAGAACTGATGAGGAAAAGAGAGTCCCTGCAGAAACACACATAGCACAGGCTCACAGACAGTGATGAAAAGCTGGCTGCAGAACAACAGGGAGTGAACAGCTGAAGACACTTGCAACTCCTGTTTATAGCAATTTTGAAAACATTTTTCTTCCTGATGCTGAAGGGGAAGAGTCTCAAGAGTCTTTTTTCCCTTGATTATGAAAAGAATTTGTTCACAGCTATGAATATTTGCTCACAGAGAAATAAATGGATGCCATGCTCAAAAAATAAGAACTAAAGATAGGCTTTTAAAACGTCAATTTGTGCTGCTCAGTGTAAAGCAGATGTGACACAATCCCAGTCATATGAAAGAAGCATTTCTGAGACCACCCACCTGGTGACCTGTTTTTGGAACCGTGAACCCCAAGCTGAAGCCTGGTGTGTCTTTGAAAAGAGACTTCACTCCTGTCTCTCCCAGACACTGCTGCAGCTCTCCGTGGTTAGTAAGCATTTCCTCTGAACCTCAGTGCTCTCAAACTTTCAGAGTGATCATAAATAACTTTTGATCAATCCCAGGATCAATCCCAAACCTTGTGTTTTTGTTTTTCTTTCCCAGCCAGAATGGTACTAGCAGTTAATAGCTTATTCCAGTTTTCAAAGATGTAAATACAAAGTGCACAGAGTGAGATGGGGCTCCTGAAATCTGAAATGAAAAGGAGATTTCAGAGATTTCTCAGTTGTGAAGAACTGGCACTTTGACCTTAATAATCCAGCACAAGTCACCACCGAGCCTGTGGACCTCATTATTGAATAATCCAAGCCCTGAATGAGGATACATTTCTGCATCTGAAAGAGAAAACAATCTGATGTGATTAAGAGTGATTTGGCTGTGAGATATAACGGTGCAGCATTTCTTAAGAGTTATTCCAATTCTATGAAGTAATGAGTTCCCTAATTCTAGCAAGAATGAGACATGTAAAAATACCAATGGAATGTGAAAAAAGGTAGATTGTCAGAGCCTTCTTCAGGAAGCATATTTATTCACTGCTACAAAGGAAAATCTATCGTTGTTGTGGAAGTTAGCAGCAATAAGCTATGACAAGATTAATGAAAATATTCAAGTCCCTATTCCCAAACATGCCTGGCAGAAACATGTTCTGTCTTTCCCAGTGATGCTGCATCTATCAACTCTCACAACAATTTGTCTTCATGGATTTCATTTGCTATGCTCTTCAAGGACAGAGCCAGCCTGTTCCAAAAAAGTCCAAAATTTATTCCAGAAAACTTTTATTTATTTTTATTCTGTTTCCTCTATGCTGATATGACTGATCTTTCTTCCAAAGATTTTCCATGAGACCAAGTTACACAAATTACTATTCAAATCACAACAAATGTCAGAAATGGGCCTGAATATTAATCATCATTGGGTCTTACAGGCATCATTGAAAAACTGGAAAGATTAAAGAAATGAACAGAAAAATGCTATGTATTTTTTGAGGACTGCTTCATTACTTATTTTGCATTTTACATGTTTATTTTGCCTTTTTCTGATTTATCAGTGCAGTTCTCCTAAGAGAGAAATGCTACATAGCCTGTTGCAGTTTTGCTTTAATGACCAAACTTTATAGGGCTCTATTCCAGTAACAAGAATCTCTGGAAGAATCACCAAGGGTAAAGTAAACTCCAAGAACTGCACATATGAAAAGTCAAAACAGCAGAAAGATACAGCACCTGAGGAAAGAAATATGCTTATTTTTGCCTACTTTCTTCATTTTGTAGGGTCCTGGAGATCTTTAAATCAATTTTCCCATCTTTCTTCTCCTTTAGTCATTTTTTATTTGTCCTTCACTACTTCCACTACCCCAAAGTTTTCCATCTGACACTGAAACATAGTAAATCTCCTTTTGCCAGCACAACTCTCTGAATTCAAACACACACATTCTGCAGATGACAAAAGGGGCATAAAGGGATTGATCCTACCACAGAACCTGTTGAATATTACAGGTTTCTCCTTATTTAGGTATTATGTGCATAACGGGATTGACTGATGAAGATGGAAAGCAGAGATTTCACTTACAGCAACTTGTATTTCTTTCCAGGCAGGTACAAATTTAATCACATCAATTCTTGGAAAGTATATTTTGTGCTCAAATTTTATATGCTGAGAAGTTATGGGCTAGGAAAATCATCCAGCACAAACTTTTCAAGGCAAGTGGTTATCCTCCCAAATTAAACCCAAGGTGTTTGCTAGAGGGACAGAAGTAGCATTTCAGCTGAAGCCTTTATCTGAAATATAAATTAAATAAATAAATTCATAGAACTTTTCCAGGTTAACACTGAAGGAAAAACTTCATCCTCAGCCACTTACAAAGTCACTATTTGTTCTTAATTTACATGCTGCTAAGGCTACAGACAAAGTATAGAATTTTATTGACCAACATGAGAGATTGTTTCTGCTTTTAAAAGCAACAAACAACATTTTGGCTTCTAGTTTTAAATAAAATTCACATTTATAGAAATACGCTGAGCTGTTTATGCTATTTTTTCTAGCTGTCCATATCAAACCATACCTTTGTTCTATTCCAAAGGAAGTCAAGGCCATACCAAGTAGATGGTCTGCCCAATGTTTAGCTAAGCTTTTATACAACTAAACACTTAATTATCACCCCTACTGTCACCCTGAAACATAAAATCTATTGAGGTTTTGTTTCTACTGCATAATATTCTTTTAAAAATCAAGAGCATCTCCTTCCCAGCAAAGAGTTCCTCTTATATGGCATCAGTCTACTGCCTGGATGATCATAAAAATCAAAATGGATGGGGGAAAAAACGTAAAAGGGTTTTATTCTTAAGTATTACTAATCCCTTGTTCAATTATTTCATATTGCAACATGCATTGTAATTTGAGAAATATAGCTCTTCCTGCAAAATTACTGAACTTGCATTTTTATGCATTTAACATTAAAACTATTTTGAAAACCTTCAGTGATTTTAGTTATATTATGTTTACATTACACCATTTACAGGATAAGACAATTTTATGAAATAGTTTGTAAGTAATGGTAAAACTGCTGTTCAAGCACCTGATAAATGTGATTCTGATCAAGTCTCCTTTCTGAAGTAAACAGAATTCACTGTCTCTACTTTTTAATTCCCTAGTTGAATGAAGTATTTCTTTTTAGCCAGAGAAAAAATGGTTCATGAGATAACTAAGTGTAAAAATACATCAGCAGTGAGATTGTATTACTGACAAGAAATTCTTCCATGGTGGCAGAGTTAAAAGTGCCTCAGAATTGTGTCCTTGAGACAATGAAAGTCACCTGCACACTGGGTTGCATTAATAAGGCTGCTGAACAAAGCAATAGGCTGAGCAAAAAAAGTTCCTATGGCTCTGCTGCACTCATAAAACCTCATGTGTAGAAATAAGTCCACCCTAGGGCTCCCTGGAACAAGGCAGACATTGAAATGCTGCAGGAAACCCATGGAAAGGCCACAAGGCAGGGGGCTGAGAGGAGGGGGGCAGGCAGAAACTGGATTTCAGTGGGCTGTGAAATGGCTGCATTTGGAGATGCTTAAAGATTCACAGATGAGGGGCTGAGAAAGCTGCCAAGTTTGAAGTGTGCCCTGTGTTGAGCAGGGTTAGGAGAGATGATGAATAAATCATTGTGCAGTGATTCATCCTCTTTTAAAATAGTTACCCAGGAAGTTACCTAAATCACACTGACTTAGAAGCCAGGTAGAACTGGAGCCTCTACTATTTAAAAGCCAGTTCCCTACCAGATATAAAATGCATCACTTGACTGAAGGAGTAGCCTGGATTTTGCACCTTTCTAGGCAGACCTTTTATTATCAAAGAACTGCTTGCCTACTTTTACCCGGCACAGAATCCTGCATCAGGCAATGCCTGCCTGAATGTCAGGGTAATCTCTGTGGGATGGAAGGACTGCAGCTAGTCCTAATTCAGCACTTCTCAGTTCTGATTAGAACATCCCTCTTACATAGCATTTTAGGCCAAAATCCTAAATGCCAGTTGTCTGCCAGTAACAGTGTCCCCCTGAAACTGTAATTTGTATGGAGCTTTCTATAGCTTCTTATTTACTAACACTAAGCTTGTCAAAATGGTATCTGCCACTACAGGAGCCTAAGAGGAATTAGTTTATTTATTGTGAATGCAACCCAGTTGAGAACCCAGTCATATCTGCTTATCAAGACCTAATCCAGCCTACTTGAATAAATTCTCCTGAGGGTGCAGCATCATAACCAAACAGGTTGCCTTGCTTTAATGAGAGAAGTTTAGCAGACTCATGCTGTCCCCAGTGAGTGATTGCCATAACAAGATCCCATCCTTCAGTACAAAAGACTGAAAAGAAATCCTTCACTTCTTCTTTTGTTCAGTCTGAAGAAAATTACTATGAAAGACAGCCAGCTCTCAGAGGTGCTGTTGGGAAGAATTGTCTAAAAAACTTTCACAGAACTTGGGCTAAAGAACCACTGTGACAACTGACATATTTATCATGCACTGCTGCTTCCAAATTTAACCTCCAAGCCTCAGGGGCATATGGTATCATACCAAGCAATCCATGTCATTTATGTAAGCTAAAGGAACATGCAGCTCAGTGAAGGTAGGAATCTATTCATAGTCTAATTAAAGTCTTATTAATTGAATTGATACCTGTTATTAGTCCCACAACTTGTTTCCAATAAAGACAGTTAAACTTGGCATTTGCAAACTTTCTAATATATATCTTTTTCTCTGATATTTCTCTGCTCGCTCTAGGTTTCTACAATCCTCCTCTTTCTTTGCTTTCCTTTCTGTACTCTCCTAAGTTCACATCATTATGGGGTTGGCTTACTTCAAGGAGAAAGAGGGACAACAATTTATCAGCATCCCGTGTCCTTTGTCAGGAGTGTGATGTTCATCATCTATTCCACCTTGCTCCTGGGTGTGCATGGGGTCAGTTTTAGCATTATTTTTAACACAGCACCTATTGCCTTCCCTGTCATGGGTTCACAGTTCCATATTATGGGTGAATTTACTGTCTGTAGTTCTGTATTTTAATGTTGTCTCTGCTATCCCTAACACTGATTTTAACATCTCTCAAGGTCACACTAATTTAATGACCACTGATGAGTTATTCATACCTCTGATACCTGCAGTATCGTGCTGTGTTTGTGCTTTCAAGACCCATGCTTTCATTCTGTATTTGTGCATTTCAGTAACCTCTGCTTCATCCTTCAAGCTGTGGGTTTGTGATAAGGTTTTATTAGCACAGGCTAATCATACATATATCTTAGCTCAAGGGCAGTAATAGTTCAGTCTTCAAAGTATGATATATTTGAATACAGACACAGAGAAATGCAGTACTCTGGTAACAACTTGCTGCACCAGTGGCTGCCAGCTGCTGCAATATCTCCAGTATGATATTGAAATTTTCTGACAATAACATTCCCACTGCTGACAAAGAGCACTAATGAAATTCTCTGCAAGGTGGGGATTTCCTAATTGTAATCCACATTTTTGTGCTCCATTAATATGAATTCATTGAATCAGGGGACAGTCTTCATGAACAAATGCCAAAAACACCAACAAGCACTTTTCCAGAGGGATTCTTTCTAAAACTCAATATATTGAGGGATTCAGATGTGAATAGAGAGCAGAAAAATGTTGAGATACAAGCCATTTTAAACAAATAAAACATTCATAGCAATATTTATGTTTGGATGAAGTGTGTACTTCTTTCCAGACACATCACCTGAGCCACAGCCAAAAATGCACACTACTATATATATAAAAAACAGGGACAGATGCAGTTGGAGGGTTGGCTATAAAATACCCCTTTGAAATTACTCCTCTGGTAATGGCCAAGTGTCAGGACACATTTGGCATTGTTGGCTGGAGGAAATGCTGCCAAAAAGGCCATGGGACTTTTGGGATCAAGATCCTGAGGAGGAAGGAAGGCAAACAGCCAGATCACCAGCCCAGGCCTGGAGATCTGCTGGTGCAGTCTCTTCTCAAAGCAAGGGTAACCTCCAAAGCTGAGAAGAGGCTAAGCTGCTGGTGGTGAAAATTCTCAGATTCATTACCACAGCCATTTCCTGACGTTTTCAGGAAACTAAATTTATTTTGTCTTGGCACTGAGCAGGTAGTATGTGTATGGCGTAGATTAAAGCACCCCAGCTGACAACCTGTAACTTGTCTGAGAACATATGAGCATACCAGAAGTTTCATCTCTGCACCAGAAAAGTTCCATCAATCTTTGGCAGAAGCAAAGCTGCAAATTGAACAAATATTTGCCAGAGTTCAATCACAATGGGCAGAAGTGACATTTGGCAAATTGAAGTTTATTTGCTATGTAACTTCCACAAAGAGGCTAGCAACAAATAATGTCAAGAAAATATTAAACATAAGGACAGGTTTACTTTACATTTTGCCTCAGATTCCAAACAAAACTCAGAAGGCCTTTTTGGATCCCAAGTGCTGTGCTGAGATCAGCAGCAACAACCCTGTGAATGAGTTCAGTTCAAGTGCTTTACATGTGGAGGCACAAAGAAGGAGCTGCAGAACTGTGCTGAGGGATAACAGTGGATGAGAAACCCACACAAAGGAAGTGACCACACAGAGTAATCTACAGAGAGAGAGGAGGAGACATGGTAGGATGACAAATCAGGAGATGAATTTATATTTATCATTTGCAGAATATAAAACCTGATGATCAGAGACATGGTCATAGGTTAGAAAGAAAGGAAACCATGACTTGTGCAGAAATATTTAGCAGTACAGGTAAAACCAAATATTTAGTTTTGAAAGGCTGTGTACAAAAAGGGAGGATCTGAATGTAGAAGGTATCTTCACAATGTAGATATGTGAATACAGGCAGATTGCAGGGAACAAAGTCAGAAGTGGAGGAGTAGCAAAGCATCATTGCTGGGAAATGGCAGGACAATGCAACTAGTTCAAGTTTTATTGTATTCAAATTCTATTGCCTTAGAAAATGTATCAGTAAACCACAAAAGGTTTACTGTTAGAGTCGAAAATGAGAAGACAAGACTAGAAAAGGTATTAGGGTTGTTTAAAATAGATCTCATAAAAGCAATCCATAAAAGGATCAGAGGACAAGAATAAAAATAGTAACATGAAAGGAGGAGCATGACCAAAGTTGACATAATTCTATTCAGGATTGCTATAAACTTCCTTGAAGAATGGGAAGCCTGGGAGAGAACTGAGGATTGCTGAGAAACAATACAAGATTCAGTCACAGCAGATAAGCAGCCAACCATAAGGGAACTGGGCAGAAAATACGTAGGAAACAACACAGAGGGAAATGAACAACGTTGGCAGTGAATTAAGAGGAGGCCTGACATAGAAATTAGTTAAGAAATGCTCAAAAATTCAAGCACAAAAAGCATATTTGTCAGAAGAAATGTGCAAATGTGAACAATGAGATTCACTCTGCACTGCAAGGCAATAGTGTAGAGCAGCAATAAGGCTCTAAACACTGAGAATCAGACAATATCTATGTTTGGAAAAATGTAGCACACAATATAGATTCTCTATGAGAGAATTCTCAAGCAGTTCAAGAGAATTAAGTAGGCTCTGCAATTATTAACTGTTAATTAATATAAATTTTGTAAAATAATAATTCCAGGCTAACCATGAATTTTACTAAAAGTTTGTTGGGTTTTTTATTTCTCTTTATGATTTTAACGGGTTTTTTTATGGTGACATTTCTCCTTTCTGCAACGGCAAGTCAGAGAAAGCAAAATGGAGGAAAACATTATACCACCTACTATCCAGAACTCTGTTGCCTGAAGTTTTCTACATATTATTTGCACAAGGAATTTTTCCAGAGTAAAATCCTTAAAGATTAACAATGAGAAGACTTGTCACTAATTTATGCGGCCATGTAACAATGGTTCAGGGGGAATTTCTGGCAGTAACTGATGGACATCCTCAAGTACCTCCACTGCTCACTGCAGACAAAAAAAGTCAACAATTTGTTCTAGGCAATGCAAGCTTTCCTATGGAGATCAGCCTGCCCTCTGCCTTCACTGGAGGATAGCATTCACCTGACCTCATACTTCAGGCCAAAAAGGCAGGATGTGGGACTCAGCAAGGAAAGGGAAATCTATGTACAGCACAGTGCTCTCAGTGGCCTCTCTGGTGCAGCAGCAACTGAAGACCATGGTGGCTACAAAGATGATTTTTGCCCTCTCTTCCCCTTGCACACTCAGCCCATGCCGGCCAGGAAAAATGAGCTCTGAAAATCTCTGGCAGCTCTGGCTGGGAAGGGACTAAGGTAGAGGTGCCAATGCTGCCCCTCCTTGTGTTCACTGGGGAGACAAGGAAGACCCTGCTCGACCCAGGCACTCTCCAAGGATTTAGCACCGTGGAAATGAACTTGTTGGACATGCA
>VXBN01005342.1:13838-29701 GCA_013397395.1 Sinosuthora webbiana | reverse complement strand
TTATTGTGCAGATGTAATTGCAGTGAGAGAAGAGAGGAGTAAGAATGTGTGAGATGAACAACTCTGCAGACACCCAGGTCAGTGCAGAAGGAGGCGCAGGAGGTGCTCCAGGTGCTGGAGCTGAGATTTCCCTGCAGCCCATAGTACAGACCATGGTGAAGCAGGCTATCCCCCTGCAGCCCATGGAGGTCCCGGGGGGTGCAGAGATCCACCTGCAGCCTATGGAGGAGACCCATGCCAGAGCAGGCAAATGCCTGAAAGAAGGCTGTGAATCTGTAGGAAACCTGTGCTGGAGCAGGGTTCTGGCAGGGACCTGCAGACTCATAGAGAAAGGAGTCCATGCTAGAGCAGATTTCCTGGTAGGACTTGTGACCCCATGGGGGACCCTTGCTGGAGCAGCCTGTTCCCAAAGGGCTGCACCCCATGAAGGGGATCCATGATGGAGCAGTTCACGAAGAACATGGGAAGGACTACCACTGGAGAAGTTTGTGGAGAATTGTCTCCCATGGGCAGGACCACATGCTGGTGCAGGTAAAGGACTCCTCTGCCTGAGCAATGGCAGAAGCAACCTGTGATCAACTGACTGTAACCCCCCTTCCCTGTCTCTCTGCATTGCTGGCAGGGAGGAGGTAGAGTTCAGGAAGAAGGGAGGGATGGGGGGAAGGTGTTTTTAAGATTTACTTCTCACTATCCTGCTCTGATTTTGTTGGCAATAAATTCAAGTAATATCCCTAAGCTGAGTCTGTTTTGTCCATGGTGGTAATCAGTGAGTGATCTCTCCTGATCCTCAACCCATGAGCCTTTCACTATATTTTCTCTCTCATGTCCAGTTGCAGAGGAGAGTGACAGAGCAGCTTTGGTGGGTGCCTGGCATCCAGACAGGGTCAACCCACCACACTTCAAAAAACTAACATTGGCATTAAAGCATTAAACCCTCTACACATGGAATATCTAAAAGAACACAGTCAGAGAGTGTTGGACACATGCATGTTATCAAAAAAAACCCCCTCATATCTGTAGAAATGTTCAGAATTTCATCTGTGGACATTTAAATTCGCATCTACAGAGAAATACTTAATTGAGGTTTCTCTACAGATCCAAACAAACTCTTAAACATTATGTGCAGGTTCCAAGCATAGCTTTGGCATATGTGTTTGGAAAATTAATTTTTATAATAACAATAGTGTCACACAAGAATTAAGCACTGAAAGTGCAATTAACCTTAACAGTTTTCATAAATATTTTAATATTTTGATTTTCCTATGGAGAAATAAAAGGACATATATCACGTGACAGAAGTGGCAGAATTAAAATAGGATTACATACTTTTTTTTCCAACACTCAAGCTTGTACTGAATCCATGGAAAGATGCGTCTCCAGTTTTAACAACAGCTGGAATTTGAAGTTTTCAAAAATTAAGCCCTCCATGCAAATAGCTACAGCAAAGATGCTATTTGCAATAAAGACCGAGTAAATAGAACTTCCCTTGAACATGTTTATAAGAACAGCTAGAAATTAAAAGATCTCTCAAAAAGTGTGAATAGAAACCCAAAAGACTTTTGAGACTTGACTACACCAAATGAACAAGCATTTTCACCCTGCCATTACCCACCCCTTTGTTATATGAGGAAACGAGTTTAAAATCATACCTATTAAAAAAATCTGTTCTCAAAAAGTAAAAAAACCCACGAACACACAGATTTCATGTTTTCAGTTACTGGTTGATGAGAAAAAGTAAGATTTAACTAAATCAGTTCAAGTAGTAAAAAAACTATAAAAAGCATACCCACATTTTTATCAGGATTGTTCAACACAAAACTTGTTTTCTGTCCTCTGCTCAGAGACTCTGAATCTTACTATACAGTGCAACACATTTAGCCGCCTAAAACAAAAGTAGCCCTAAAGATACACGGAAGGAAGATCTATTACAGAAGCTGCAAAAAATACAAAGGAGAAGCTATGCACTTGTCCTGGGGTGATGTTGTGAGGTTTGTATCCCCAGTCTTCTGTTGAGTCTAGGAGCAGGGGGAAAGGAAAGGTGTGCAGTTTGTTTTCAGAAACTTTCCTCTGCCGGCTGGCCTTGAGAGTCGGATTCAGCAACATATGGCGAGGGATGGAAAAATCTTCTTTTTTTTTCTTCGTGCTTTGCTTTTTTCTCTCAGTAGTTAGTTAGTGAGTAGCTAGCAGAGGGGGAGAAGCTTTGCCTTTTTTTTTTTTCTCCTCCTGTTTATTTTCCCCTTTTTTCTTTCCTGTTTTTTTTTTCCTCCTTTTTTTCGCCTTCCCTTGGAACTGTTAAAATCTCTCTGGACTGAGGACCCAGGGGAGTGCTGTGGGGGGCTCGCACCTGGAACCCACCAAGATCCATCCTGCGCAGCAACGTTTCCCAACACCAGAGGGACTGAGACAGAGCAACCACCTCCAAGAAAGACTTCTTTTCTAAATCTATCATCTCTCCAGAGCAGCACGAAGTTCTTGTCATTGGGTATTGTCCAATTTATTGTGCTGGGGAGTGCTTTGCCTGTTTAATAAACAGAGTTCTTTCCACTTCTCTCTGAGGAAGTTTTTTTTCCTGAACCAATTGGGAGAGAGGAGGGAAGGCCCCTTAGGAAGTTGCCTCCCAAATCTACCTTAAAACTCTACAGCACTCTACTCAGAATGAGTGTTTGCCCTGTTGAGTAACTGTTCACCTTAGGCACCTCTTATTTTTGAAAAAACTCAAGTTCTACAGCCAGATGTCTTTTTTTCTCTCAAATTCACTTACGTGCAAAATTTCTTGACTATTCATACACAATGTCCATGAATGAAATTATATGTACCAAACTAACAAATATTTACAACACTGAACTGAGTTTGAAAGTAGACTACCCTATTTTGCTGTCAGATAAAAATGAGCTTGACAAGTCCTGACTGATTTCAAGAACTTGTTCGTATACCTAGCTCTAGAGAAAAACCAACTAAGTAAACTAAGTACTGCTCAGTTTCTTGTGTTGGTAGCTTAAAGTAGTGCCCAGTTTAATAAAAAGTTATGGCCTTTAGATGAAGAATGTGAATATAGTCTTGTAGTGGTTTGAAAGCAAAACAAGTGAGAGGCTCCAAGTCAGAAATACAATCTAATATGAATTTAATATGAAGAAAAGAAAGAAAAGGTAAAATAAAATAAATGCAAAAAATACAAAAGACCACTGACAGAGTCAGAATACAACCTGAGCAGGGTGATGGAAGCAGTCCAGATGAGGCAGTCTTCCTGAAGCAGTGATCCCGTAGAAAGGTCTGGTAGCTCCAGTCCTCTGGGAATCCAGTGGAAGGGGCAGTTTGTACTGTCCCAAACCTCAGATTATATCCAGGTGAGAATGCTTGGTTCCTCCCCCTGGGCAGAGCATCTAACAGTAGGATGATGGGTCATGCAGGGGGTCCTTGATAGGCCATTAAACAGAGATAACTCCCTCCAGGAGTTATCTATGAGTCATGGGCAAGGCGTTGATGGGCCATTAACAGAAGATAGCCCTGAGGGAGTGGGCCCAGGAAGGGCACAGTCCCACCTGGATTTAACATGAAGATGGTGATAGAATACTTTGTGCCCAACCCAGGACAAGTCTACTTACAAGAAGAGATGGTAACAAGGTACATGAAGAACCAAGCACAAGTCATGGACCTGTTAGAGTGAGCCCAGAGGAAGGCCACAAAAGCTATGTCCAAATGCCTCTTAGACACTGACAGGCTTGAGGCATCAACTGCCTCTCTAGGAAGCCTGTTCCAGAGTTTGACCACCCTCTCGGCAAATAAATGCTTCCTAATGTCAAGTCTAAACCTCCCCTGATGCAGCTTTGAGCCATTCCTACATGTCCTATCACTGGATAAGAGAGAGAAGAGCTCAGCACCTCCCTTTCCAGTTCCCCTACTCAGGAAGCTATAGAGGGCAATGAGATCACAGTTTAGCCTTTTTTCTTTCATGCTAGATAAGCCCAAAGTCCTTTGCCATTCCTCATAGGACATTCCTTCCAGTCCTGTCAACAGCATTTTTTCCCTCCTCTGGGGGCAATTCAAGGACCTTCATACCCTTTTTTTAATTGGAGGGCCAAGAAGTGCACACAATGCTCAAGGTGAGGCTGCACCAATGCCAAATACAGAGAGATAAGCTCCTGCTTTCAGGCTGGAGCAGCCTGTCCTTGGAGGACTGCACCCTATGCAAAAGTGACCCACGCTGCAGCAGTTTTGGGAGGACTGTTTGCCCATGGGGGGAATTCTCATTGCAGTAGTTTTGGGAGGACTGCTGCTCGTGAGATTGAAACCACGTTGGAGAAGTTCACAGAGAACTGTCTCCCATGGGAGGGACCCCGCAGTGCAGCAGGGGAAGGACTTCTGTCCCTGAGCAGTGGAAGATCTCGGGTGATGAACTGACTAAAACCCCCATGCCCCGTCTTCCTGCACTGTCAGTGGGAAGGAGGGAGGGGTTGGGGGAAAAAATGTGTCTTTAAGGGCTTATTTTACTTCTCATTATCCTCCTCTGACTTTGTTAGAAATAAATTCACTTTGTACTTCTAAGTTGAGCCTGTTTTGCCCTTGGAGTGTTTTCTCATGGTCCTTAACTCATGAACCCTTCATTAATTTTTTTTCTTTCCTCAGCCCAGCTGTAGCAGGGGAGGGTGAGTGAGTGGCTTTTGTGGGTGCTTGGTGTTTGGCCAGTGTCAAACCATGACAAGTGGTAAAGCTCATTAGAACAAATTCACAATAGAAATGCCTTTCTGTTTTTGTTTTTCCTACAGGAATAGGAATACTAAACTTCTGATATTTTAGGATATCTTTCATTCTGTATATTTTACTTTTTTCCCCTGGGTATTAACAGGAGAAATTAACTGTCACAGCATAAGGTAGACATAAACCTTATCTTACACTAAGGCAACAAAGCAGCTGTGCAGAAGACTTTTAAAATTCCAAACAGCTTGTACAGTTTCTTTACAAAAATATTTATTTGTAAATACATGATGTTGTAAGTATTACTATGCCTTAATGACTTAAAACATTTGAAAGCAAATAAAAATATTTTAATACATTAATGTTTAACATATAATAAAATCATATAATGATTTGGGCTGGAAGGGACCTTTAAGATCATCTAGTTCCAACCCCCCTGCCATGGGCAGAGACACCTTCACATCCAACCTTACCTTGAACACTTCCAGGGATGGAGCATCCACAACTTCTCTGGGCAACCTGCTCTGGTGTCTCATCATCCTCACAGTAAAGAATTTCTTCCTAATACCTAATCTAAAAAGTTTAAAGCCATTACCCCTTGTCCTATCACTCCATGCCCTTGTGAAAAGTCCTCCGTCTTGCTTGTAGGCCCCCTTTAGGTACTGGAAGGCTTCTATAAGGTCTCCCTGAAGCCTTCTCTTCTCCATGTTGAACAACCCCAACTCTCTCAGCCTGTCATCCTAGGAGAGGTGTTCCATCCCTCTGATCACCTTTGTGACCCTTCTCTGGACTCGCTCTAGTTGATCCATGTCTTTCTTATGTTCAGGGTCCAAGATCTGAAAGTAGTACTCCAGGTAGGGTCTCACCAGAATGGAGTAGAGGGGGATAATCACCTCCCTCAACTTACTGGCTGCACTTCTTTTGATGCAGCCCAGGATACAATTGGCTTTCTGGGCTGCAAGCACACATTGATGGCTCATGTCAAGCTCCTTATCCATTAACACTTCCACATCCTTCTCCTCAGGCCTGATCTCAATCCATTTTCCATATAGCAAGTATTTGTGCTTGGGATTGCCCCGACCCAGGTGCAGGACCTTGCACTTGGCCTTGTTGAACTTCATGAGGTTTGCAGAGACCCACCTCTCAAACCTGTCAAGGTCCCTCTGGATAGCATCCCTTCATTCCAGTGTGTCGACCACACCACATCACACAGCTTGATGTTGTCGGCAAACTTGCTGAGGGTGCACTCGATCCCATTGTCACTGAAAAAGATGGTAATCAGTGCCCTTCCCAATACTGACCCCTGAAGAACACCACTTGTCATTAATCTCCACTTGGACATTGAGCTGTTGACCACAAGTCTGAGAGTGACCATCCACAGTCAATCTCTTATCCACTGACTGGTCCACCTATCAAATCCACATCTCTCCAGTTTAGACCAGGATGTTGAATGCTTTGCACAAGTCCAGGTAGGTGATGTCAGTCGCTCTTCCCTCATCCACCACCTCTGTAATTCTGTCATCGAAGGCCACCAAATATGTCAGGCACAATTAGCTGATGATGTTGATAGTCACCTTTAGCAGAGAATGCCAAACATAACAAGCAAAGCAGAAACTTTGCTTACACAAATCATCCTGAAATGTCTAGTACCATCTAAATTGCCTCTGAAAGAAGCATAATTGGCATTAGTGATTCACTGTCAAGTGTCCAATTCAAAGGAAGACATTTAAAAATTTGCCAACAATTTCAAGGGCAATTGTGGTGGTTTGACCTTGGCTGAATGTCAGGTGCCCACCAAAGCCACTTTCTCACTTCCCTCCTCAGTTGGATAGAGAAGAGAAAATACAATGAAAGGTTCATAAGTTGAGATAAGGACAGGGAGAGATTCACCGATTGCCATCACAGGCAAAAAATACTCAACTTGTAGATATTAATTGAATTTATTACCAATCAAATCAGAGAAAGATAAAGAGAAGTAAAACCAAATCTTAAAAACATTTTCCCCCCACTCCTCCCTCCTTCCCAGGCTTTACTTTATTACTGATTCTCTACTTCCTTCCCCCCAGTGGTGCAGGGAGACAGGGAATGGGGGTTAGGGTCAGTTCATCACACGTTTCTGCTGCTGCTTCCCCCTCAGGGAGACGAGTCCTTTCCCGTCTTCAGTGTGGGGTCCCTCTCACAGGAGCCAGTCCTCCACAAACTTCTCCAGCATGAGTCACTCCCACAGGTTACAGCTCTTCATGAACTGCTCCAGCATGGGTCCCCTCCATGGGGTGCAGTCCTTCAGGAACAGGCTGCTCCAGCACGGGCTTCCCACAAGTTCACAGCCTTCTTTCAGGCATCTGCCTGCTCCGTAGTGGGTCTCCTCTGCGGGTGGATCTCTGCACCCTCCGGGACCTCCATGGGCTGCAAGGGGACAGTCTGACATCACTATGGTCTTCACCATAGGATGCAGAGGAATCTCAGCTCTGGCACCTGGAGCACATCCTCCCCCTCCTTCTGCACTGACCTTGGTGTCTGCAGGGTTGTTCCTCTCCCATATTCTCCTCTCTTCTCTGGCCACAATTACTTCTGTGCAATAACTTTTTTTCCCTTCTTAAATATATTTCTCCAGATGTGTTGCTTCCATTGCTGATTGTCTCAACATTGGCCAGTGGTGGGTCTGTCTTGGAGCCGCTTGGCATTGGCTCTGCCAGACATAAGGTGAAGCTTCCAGCAGCATCTCACAGAAGCCACCCCTGTAGCTCCCTGCTACCAAAACCTTGCCACGCAAACCCAGTACAGAAGTACATTCAGATAATTATTTAAAGTGAAAAATTGATGTATCAAGTATTTTGGGGTCAAGCTTGGTTTGGTCTCAAGCAATAATGTGACTTCAAAGATGTTAACAGTAATTAGAAAACAATAATGGAGAGTTATCAGATTCTGAATACCATGAATGTAATTGAATGTATTTAAGTTCATATCATTTACCTTGTCCTAACTATGGAATGACAAGTGCTACTGTTTCAACTTGCACATTTCATGAAATTCCATGTTTTAGACATCATTAAAAATAAACAGTGTTGATATAATTTGCCATGAATATAAAACTGGAAGTTAATATCGAATACCAGCAAAAAAAAAAAGAAAAAAAAACACCAAAAAACGAACACACAAAGTGATTGGATTTGTTTTATGAATCTTTATAATAAGCAGCAAAGTGTCAAACTTGGATAGATCTGAAGAAGAAGAAAATATATATGGCTCAATCTCTCATTACTAAAAACCTAAATATTTTTAATAATAAAAAGTCAAGAACAAAAGAATTAAGCATTTAATTGCCAGTTGGACTTTGCTTTTTGAGCCTGGATTAATTCTACCTAATGTATCCTTAAAATACTGTTAAATTCAATAGCAACACTAGAAGCCATGTTTCTGAATGCCTCTACCTTACTCATAGAGAAATAAAAAGGGTAAGAACACAGAAATAAAATAAACATCCTTTGAGGGTGTGGACTGTAGAGGAAGTACACACATTTCAGCTGGGGCAGGTAGGAGGAGAGAAAAGGAAGAGGGATGGGAGAAAGCTACTAGCAATGCTTTTAATTGCCATCATATCAGATGGTACTCTCCATTCAGTCTATCAAAATTAGATGGACGCTTCAAAACACACCACAGCTGCTTATTTCTCAGAATATCCAGTCTATGACAGGCAGGAAAAGCTGGACATTTTAAAATTATATTTCAGTATCTGCTGTGGAAACACCATACAATCACATGAGAATTAATCTTGATTTGATGTCTTTCAGAATTACTTTGAGCGACCTGAAAATTTCAGATGTGTTTATTCACACCTAATGTTTCCTGCCCAATGTTAACCCTAAGAGTTTGGGAAACTGGACCAGGAAAAAAGTGGTAAAATGAATTCCTGACTCTCCCAAAAGATTTCATTGTATCTTAAGGTAGTCGAATCTGGGAGTGGCATCTCTTCATAATTCCCAAGGAAAGTACTAGTAACAGCGAGGAAGGACTGTAAAGGACCATGCATTACATTGTACAGCATAAAACAAGTGATCGCTAGGCTCAAAAAGTTGAAATATAAATGTAAACACAAGGTGTCATGGTTTAGGAATGGTATTCCCCAATTTAGTGTTCCCACCAAAAACACGCCAGCCCACGTGCCACTGGCTCACTTCCTTCCCCCCCCCATGGTGGGATGGAGAGGAGAATGGGAGGCAAAAAACGGTAAAGATTACGGCTTGAGATAAGAACAATTTACTGTAAATGGCAATGAAATAAGAAAAACTAACAGCAACGACAATATTTATAACCAGGACACCAGGGTAATCACAACTTACCTAAAAGACAATTAAACTGGATTATGTTAATAAAAAAAAAAAAAAAATCAGGATTCACCTATATTGAGGAGAAACATGCTCTAATTAGAAGCACAAGCACAATGCCAAGCACTAAGGAGCTGATTGATCTACTGAAACTATATCCTGGAAGGCTGTTCTATATTTTAACAAAATTACTGAGACTGCAGACACACGCTCTACTGTTGTGAAAAATTAAGAAACAAGTTTGGCTTACCTTTGTTTCTCCATTTTGGGTGTTATCCTTTATTTCTCAAGATGGAACTATTAATTCTATTTCCCAGTAAACTTCAAAAACCTGGATACTACAGTCAAATATATTTTTCTCTTCTTTTAAACCTACTTTACAGCAAATAAAAGCTTTTTGTTTTGGTAAGATCTGATTAGTGAGAGATGCCTCTGACCGAGTAGCAAATGTGACCATATGCAATATGGATTTTATTTTACAATAAATGCGAGGTAGAGAGATAGAAAAAAATACAAAAGAGTAAAGGGTGTAGAGAGAGAGAGAGATCAAGCAGAAGACAGTCACCACCCATGAATACAACGGCATCCCATTGGTCCTTCTTCACCCCGGGCTTCTAAGTGGTGGGGGTCCTGGAGTTGTTCTTCTGAGGGTACCACCTTTACACAGTCCAAGTTCCAAGCATCACAGAGTGGTCACAGATGCTGTTCCCATAACTTGGGGTGATATGTGTATGAGCAGTTTCTCCCTTTTCCACAATGGGAATTATTGTACAGATGCATTAACCAGGATGTGCTAACAAGATCTTGCCTCACCAGGCCTGGAATTAGTGCCTTCCTGTTGCAAATTCTTCCCTTCTGTGCTTATTTCAAGTTCCCGATGTGGTGGCTTATCTTATGGCAAGTTCCTTCTGTGGCCTTGTGTCATGCTTTAGGAATGGTGCTCCCCAATTCAGTGCCCCCACCGACTCTCCAAACCACACACTGTTGTCTCTTGCTTCCCTGTTTTCACCTCCTCCTCCCCACTGTGGATGGGTGGAGAGGAGAGTTGGAAGCACAAACGGCAAAGATCATGGGTTGAGATAAGAACAATTTACTGGAAACAGCAATAAGATAAGAAAATTAACAGTAACAGCAACAATATTAATAAAAGGGTGTACAAGAAAGGAATTATTCACATGGAAAAACTCCACGATAACAGACAATACCAGAAGGCTCCCTCTGCCATATTTTCTCTTCCAGAAGGAGCCCCTTCTCCTCGTAAAATATCCCTTTCCCCTGCCCCCAGCAATGACATGAGGTGACATAGAATAAGCCCAGTCATGCCCCCTCCTGGCTACTGAAAAAAATTAACTCTGTCCTGGCTGGAACCAGGACATCTTGACAGTGTTTGAGACAGGCAACTGTGCTCTTTGCACTTTTATATGCAGACAGGCAGGACAGAGGAAAACAAGCTTTTCAAAAAAGCCACCACTTCTAAGTCTTTACTACTGATTTGGATTTCTAATTCCAGCTTCTTGTCACTTGACATAGTTGTGCTTCTGATACCTTTTTTTCTCCCAGTTATTATTTAAAAAAAATATTTTAATAAAATAGAACAAACTCACTATAATTGTAATTTATATCACATTGCAAGGTCTTTCAGCAAGAAAAGAGCAAGAGAGCCCCTGCCTTGTGCTGCCTCACAGGAATCACCATTTCAGCAGCATTGGAGACACTCTCCATGAGTTTCAAGCCACTGAGGGGAGGGTTGGGTCTGCAACTGCCAGGAAGTTTCTTCCAATGTTTCGGCAGCATTGGAGCCTTTTGGACAAAAATAGTTTTTTCCAGGTTTTCTTTTTCCCTGCTCCTGTTGTTGTTTGGGGGCGGGGAGGGAGTTCTGGAACTGCAGAGGCTTGGTTGCTGTGTTGTTTTCCTTTGTTCTCTCTCTTGGCTGCATGGTCTGGAGAAGAGGGCTTCTCTGCCATCTTGTCTTTGTCCTCTGGACAACATGGGCTGCCATGGCGGCTGCCATCTTCAGAAAAGGGAGCTTCTCCACCATCTTGTCTTTGTCCTCTAGGCCACTAGGCTGTCCAGGTTGTGGCCATATTGTTTTCTTTGTTCTTGGGGAGAGGGCCATGTAACTCATCACCTTTGTATCTAGTGGTTATTGCTGTTTTCTTGGTTATTGCTGTTTTTCTTTTAGTAAACTGTTATTTTTCACTTATCTCTTTGTATTTTCTCTCCTTATTGTTGAAAGCGGAATGGTTAAAACTAAAGGGAGATAACATTTCAAAGTCTGCACTCCATAAAATTGTCTTAAACTAAGACAGGTTGGTTTTGCAGTCTCCTAATGACTACCTGGTACACTTTCCTAATCTACACCTGAAATTAGGAAACGTACACCAAATAATTTCATCACCATCTATGTTTATCTTTCTCTTGCAGCATGAAAAAGAGAGAGGCCTTGACGCTGTGTAAGCACCGTTCAGCAGTAACATCAGTGTGTTATCAATACTGTTTTCAGCACAAATCCAAAACATATCACCATGCCAGCAACTACAAAGAAATTTAACTCAATCCCAGCCAAAACCAGTACAAATTCATAAATGTAATTCTGTACAGCTTAAATTTATGTATATCCTTTCAATTCCAAAGTTCCAATAATTCTTATCTTAAAAAAAAACCCCAACAACCCTCCAAATCAATACCCAACAGTAACAGTTTCATAAAACCATGAGTACATAAGAAAAATCTATAAGGACACTTTTTACCCACTGAAAAACAACCCTCAAATTCAGTAACACCTCACCTGCATCAGCTCTGGACCGCTGACCTGGTGATTTTCCAAATGGGGTCTTCATTCATCTGTGTTTAAGTGAGCAGCAAAGCTGCTGGACTAGGGTGAAAATCCAGTTCTTCCCAACTCCCCAAATATCTTCTTATTCTTGTAATACAACAGCTAGTTATTAATATACCATCCAATCATCAATTTGTTCTTCTTCAAGTATAGAAGCACTTTCAGTTATATCACTCTGAAAAACAAATCAGAAAATAGTCTGATTTGAGACTTGGTTACAATAAACAATGAAGTGAAACAAAAGATTTTTTTTTTTCATGTTCGATGAGAAGTCTTTTCATATTTTGTTATTCTGTATGCATTTAGTAAACAGAGGATGGTTAGGCAAGAAGACAGCCAAATACTAAGGCTCATACTTTTCCTCATATTCTCAATGCAAGTTCTGTATCAGATCAGTCATCCACAGGAACTCATTGAAAAAAACTAATTAAAAAACCCCAAAACCCCACCAGTTAGTATAGGAAAGAATGATTAGTACTTTAAAAACCCTGATTGAAAGTAGAAGAAACTGTACTACATTCACCCGACAAAGCAAAATCCAACTACTTCCATTTGTTAGAAAACAAAACAAAATGCTTCACACTCACATATCAGAATTTCTTCTCTACAGATACATTTAAAAATGTAGAAAAAATCTTAACATGTAAAAGGTAAAACCCCCAAAAGATTCTATTGCAATATGCAAACTACAAATTTGTGAAGTCATTAGTTTATAGAAATGTCTTGGGTTTTGTAACCAAAAACATGTTATTCTATTCCATCTATTGAAACCGGGTGGAGCAGTGTTGCTTATCTCTGCCCAAATGGGTCAGTGCTGCTTATCAGATGGTGGAGTGTTGCTTATCTCTCTTCATTGTTCCACTACCCCCATAGGGATATCTTCTGCTAATGGACCATTAAAGCTCACCAATGACATGACACATTACATCATACCATTGTAGGATGCTCTACTCAGGGAGGAAGAGCCAAACCATCTTCACCTAGTTAAAAAGAGCCGCAAGTGTCACCAGTTGTCCAGTTTTCCACCAGATCCCTGGAGGAAGACCAGACCCATCTCACCCTTACTGGACCCTTTTTCGATGGGACCATCTCTACTCCAAGACAACCACATCTGCCACTCCAGGAGGGCTTACTTTGGACAGTTTCCAACACCCTGACCAACAGGGCATCAGGTTGTATTTCCGACTCTGTCAGGGTTTTCTAGGATTTCTTGTTTGTTTGTTTGCTTGCTTATTCTTCTGTACTACAACATTTGTATTTTTTTTATATCCCTAGTAAAGAACTGCTATACCTGTTTCCAAAATCTTTGCCTGACAGCCTTTTAATTGCAAATTTATAATAATTTGGAAAAGGGGGGGAGGGGCTTACATTCCAAGGGAGACTCCAACCTTCCCTGGCAGATACCTGTCTATCTAAACCAAGACAAGAAGATTTGCAAAAGTCATTGCTGATTCACTACACCTAAATTCTGATTCCTGAAACATTTAGTAATCACATTTCTCTAGATTAGGGAGATTTGGGAGGGCAATGCTTTTAGGTGTTTTCCAAGATTTAAATTACAGACACTTGTTATCACCTAAATTTTTGAAGCATTACAGATCAATTATTTCAGACTAATGTTTCTGGACAGCAAAAAATTCTCCTAATTTATCCATTTATTTCAATGTTGCACACAGATAAAACAACAGGTCAGCTCATCCTTTTAGCCTGGTTTCCTTAAGAAATTTGATTGCTGCAATGATATCCTCTACAATTTGACAATCATCAATGGCCTTCTCCCTTTCACTTTTTTTCTTCCCATCAGCAGCTTTGGAACCTGCTGTTAATTTTGACAAAAGGGTAAAAAACAGACGAATGTCTCTAACCCAGCTGTGGAAAAAGGTGTACCTTATGTTCATGCCTTACTGGACAACTGAATATACAAGCATATGCTTTGAGGTATAGTACAAGTGCTCTGCTGAAACTTGTATTTCCATCTACTAACACTGCTATTTCTTCCATGAATCACATTTGCTAACCACTAGGAATATTAGATCAATGTAGAGGAATATTCCTAGAAATAAAGAGTAGTAGATGTTGGGATGCAAAATCCCTCTGGGCATCATCCACACAGGCCCAGGAGTGTCCAGAAATGTGAGGACTGAATTAGTACCTTCAGAGAAACTAAGATACATAAATCCACACAGACATGAGGTAGAAATGCAGGCTTAGTTTTAAATAAGTAGAGTGCCTTAAACAAATAAGAGCCTGTATTAGTTGGTAAGAGAAGCCCTAGTCTAGTTTAACGTTCAAGTGGCATTGCCTTTTGCAAAGATAGTTAAGTCCTAGACATAACAAAGACAATGTAACCTTGCTAAACATTCCTAGATAGAACAGATAGAGCTATATGCATAGAATTTGTGCAAGAAATTGCGAATATTGTTGCGCATCAACCTTAGCTTAGGATAGGCCCAGCAAGGATGTAGAAAATTCGTGTTTTAACCTGATTGGCCAAAGATAGAATAAAATCCACTACTTTGAGAATGCTATGAGGCTCATGAAAAACACTGATCAAATGCCACTGTTGTTGCTGCTACTGTGGCTGCTACTAGTAGAGAGACAAACAAAATTAAATACTAGTTTCTTGTATTTCTAGTTTAAACAAGTATTTGGCAATTTGTAGTTTTTGGAAAGATCTGTGCTATATTTGGAAGAACTAACTTTTTAGACATTCAGTCTGGAAGCAATAAAAATTTGTGAAAATAAATTTAAATATCCATTTAGAGAAACTTAGCTTTTCCATATTTCACCTCTTTCTGAAATCTAGCCATTATATACACAGTAATGGTGTACAGTACCAGAAGAACAATAATCAAGGTTTAAAACACATTTGAAGAAACAATAGGAAGCAATTAGCTTGCAAATTATTTGTTTAGAAGTGTACAGAAACAAAAAGTACTGTCATACAAACCATGCATGGGTGTGTGTATACATATTTAAAACATATAAATATATTTTATATTTCTGTATAAAATAAAATTGCTAATTAAATTTACTGTAAAATGCTATATTGATGTAACTGTAGATTATTTAATTGAAGATTGATATAATCAGAAATGTGTACAAACCATCCCTTGTTGGGTGTCTATATAAGTGGCTTTTGTAGACAATGGAACTATAAATGCTGTACCATTATGGTTAAAAGGAAAAAAAAGAAGTGCTACCTAAAGTTCACCTGATTTTCTTTCCCTTTTTAATACCAGAATATCTAGAAAAACAATGCACTATATACAGATTTTTCAGTAAAAGCTAGCATAATAAAATACATTCTAATACCACCACCACAGTCAATACACCTTAAAAAGTGAAGTAAAAGAGATCAGATTATATTTGGATAAATGCAGACTTTTATCTTCAGTACATGTGTATACTCAATGAATTCTAGGATCAGATTACAATATTTTATAATAAACCTGGAACTGAATTAAAACGTTTTTGATCTTTTTGTAAACTTTTCTCTTTCAACTTTGTTTCAACAACATCAAATGCAAGAGAAAGCATGTTGCAGTTTATTTTTAATAACAATTCTAGCATAAGCAAATGGATAAATTAGATGAGGATTTTACCATACTATAGAGCAGAAAAAAGTTTTCTAAGAAGGTCTAGAGGAAAGAACTCCCTATTATAGCATAGAACTAAAAAAGTCAATATAATTTAGCAGTTCTAAAAAATTAAAAAAAACACATTGGAAGAAGAGTTAAAAGCAATATTCAGTTGAGCAATAATCCCAATATTTCCTCCCCCTTAGGTAACACTCCAAATGTTCAGAACTATGTAGGTAGCTTTACAGAGGATTTTAATCTTTTAGTAGCCTTCTGAGCCAATAGTTTGAACAAGTTTTGTCTAAAACACCTTTCAGCACATCTTTAGCTTAGTGACACTGAAGTTAGGCATAGTATTTCAGGTGAAACATGAGGTTCGTGAAATTGAAGCATTAGTGCAGTTTTATGAGAACAGAAACACTGCATTTA
>VXBN01005341.1:0-10300 GCA_013397395.1 Sinosuthora webbiana | reverse complement strand
CAGAAATTGAGCCGGGTTTTGTACTCACGTAGTGGCTAATTCCAGATTTTCAAAGTTGTTTAGGATTAGTTTATACTTCAATAACCGGCTATCTGAAATCCATTGACTAGCTTTTTCATTCAAAATTGCTTTGAGGTCACATGGAGTGTACACTTTAATTTTATTTCCAAATGTTAACTTGTTGCTTTCCTCTGCTAGGATTACAGTAGCTGCTACCACCTGGAGGCAAGTGGGCCACCCTCTCATGACTGGGTCTAACTACTTGGATATATAAGCAATTGATTTTCTGACTCCGCACCAATCCTGGGTTAAAACCCCATAGGCCACTCCTTCATATAGCTCAAACAATTTATTTAAATCTGGCAAACTTAATACTGGAGCTGTCACTAACTTCTCTTAACTTTTCTTCATCATCTTCACTCTATCTCACAGGTTCACTTTCTACTAGCTTTTCATGCAAGAATTTTACCAATTGGGTGTGTCTATCAATCCACATTTTACAGTATCCAATTAAACCTAATAGTTTTCTTACATCTGTTTTTGTTTTAGGTGCTGGTAATGACAGAATGCCTTGTACTCGGCTTGCATCTAACTTTTTGTAACCCTTCCCAATTAAATGTCCCAGATATCTAACTTCAGGATCTACGAATTGCAATTTCTTTTTAGAAACTTTTAATCCTTTTTCACTTAGAAAATTTAGTAGTTTTACTGTTGTCTTTTTAACTTCTTCTTCTAATTTTCCTGAGACTAATAAATGATTTATATACTGTAGAATTTGAACTTCTCCAATTGGGGTGAATTGCTGCATTATTTCTTCTAGTGCTTGACCGAACAAGTTGGGAGATTCAGTGAATCCCTGTGGAAGTTGAGTCCACTCTAACTGCTGTTTCCTCCCTGTATTCTCATCATGGCACTCTAAGGCAAACCAACTTCTGCTTTCTTCATCAAGGGGGCAGGCCCAAAAAGCATCTTTTAGGTCAATGACATTGAACCATGCATGGTCTGATGGTAATCTACTCGATAAGGTATAAGGATTGGTCACTACGGGATAGCGAGTAATGGTCTGTTTGTTTACTCCTCTCAGATCGTGTACCAAATGATAGGTACCATCTAGTTTCCTTACTGATAGGATTGGTGTGTTGTGAGGGGACATGCATGGTTCCAAGATTCCATCTTTTATTAACTCTTTAACTACTGGGCTTAACCCTTGTTTTCCTTCTGCTGAGATGGGATATTGCTTTCTTCTAATTGGAGGTATATTTGGTTTCATTATTACTTCTATTGGTGGAATATTCAATAATCCACGACCTCCTTCTTCCGCCCACACTTTTGGGTCTATACCTCTCTAATCTTCTTGTTTTTAAACCATCATTTTCACTGCCATTCAACCTTTTTCTGGCACTACACCGATATTTAACTGTATTTTCAAGTGTCATCCTAGAAGATTACTGTCTAAATTTGGCATGTACAATGTATCAACACACCCTTCCCTAAAGTTTCCTTTTACCTGAACCTGTTCAATGATCAATACATCAAATGGATTACTTTCAGTACCTCCAACTTTACACCTTCTGTCACTCACGTTACAACCTTTCGGGAGCTTCAGAACACTCGATCTGTCTNTTTCTGGCACTACACCGATATTTAACTGTATTTTCAAGTGTCATCCTAGAAGATTACTGTCTAAATTTGGCATGTACAATGTATCAACACACCCTTCCCTAAAGTTTCCTTTTACCTGAACCTGTTCAATGATCAATACATCAAATGGATTACTTTCAGTACCTCCAACTTTACACCTTCTGTCACTCACGTTACAACCTTTCGGGAGCTTCAGAACACTCGATCTGTCTGCTCCAGTATCAACTAAGAACTCATATTCTTCACTCTGGTGGCCAATTTCTAATTTTACCAGGGGCCCTTTTTGATGTTTAATTCCATCCCCCAGAGCATAGAGCCCCTGACACCTCTAGTCATCATTTCCTCTATCTCCTCTAAGGATCCGTTCTAGAGTGTCTTGTTCTCTCGCAATGGCTTCATCTCTCTGTTTCTTTCTACAAAACCTCTGTGTGTGTCCTTTTTCTTGGCAATAATCACAGGTTACATCTGCCCATGGTGACCTTTTCCCTCTGTCTGATTCTCCTTTCTGCTTCTCCTTTTGGTCCATTCCCTTTGAGCTCGCCACCCTTTAGTTCATCCCTTCTTGACCCATCTTTTCCATCTCCTACACTCTCTCTAGCAACCGCTATCATTACTCTGGCTTTTGTCTTAGCTTTCTCTTCTTCTCTCTTCAGATATACTTTCTGTTCTTCCCTTAACAATTCATTAAGCCCCTTCCCATGCCAGTCTTCCAATTTTTCTAACTTTCTCCTGATATCTGCCCATGCTCGGGTCACAAATTGTATATTTACAAGTACCTGCCCTTCCAGGATTTCTGGATCCACACAGGAATGTAACTGGAAATTTCTTTTTAGTCTTTCTAACCATGCACTAGGTGACTCTTCTTTTTCCTGCTGACAGTCGAAGGCTAGCTTGCTTGTTCATGGGACAGCCTCTTGTATCCCTCTTATTATTAAAGATCTGTAATCTCTCATATTTCTCCTTCCAAGTTCATCATTGTGGTCCCATTCAGGTGGATCATATGGTAATTTTGTTTCTCCTCATGGGCCAACTCGGTTTTCTCTTTCCCTTATTTTCATCCCTGCTGCTCAGATTAATTGGATTTCCTCTGGGGAGAAGAGGATGTTTAATATTGAATTTAACTCTTCCCAAGTATACACACTAGGGCCCAAGAACTGATCTAATTGGTTTGAAATTCCAATGGAGTCTTCTAGTAATGTTTTTATTTCCTTTTTAAAACTCCTTACTTCTGATGCTTTTAAGGGAGCATTTACAAAACCAATACCTCCCACTACTCCACCCATTGGGACTTCTCAAAGAGGGAAGAGCTTCTTTGCTCGTGTTGTTTTTGACCTGGTATTACAATATCGTCCTCCTGTCTGATTACTTTCTTGAGATGTTAGAGGAGATATAGGGTTCAATTGACTTGACTCCCAGTTGGGAGGAGGCAAGAGGATTACAGCAGGTGAAGAGGAAAGAACTGGGTTGGTTGTGGGGGATATTTGGGAGGAATCTGGGGGAGTCACTGGATGGGGCTGAAGACAATACTGGGGTCATGGTAGGATTTAAGGAGGGCATGGGAGTTTTAGCTGAGACAGACAGGGGACTTGGGGTAGGACTTGAAGGAAGAGGAACTGGGCACTCAACAGGTAGAACTGTGGGAGGGACTACGGTCCCTACTGGTGAGGTTGAGGAAAGAACCTGGGGGTCAACTGGGGAAACTTGGGAAAGAACAGGGGGTGCTACTGAAGGAGTTGGAGAAAGGACCGTGGGAACAACTGGGGAAAGAACTGGGGGTGCTACTGAAGGAGCTGGAGGAAGAACCGGGGGCACAACTGGGGACACTGCTGCATAGGCTGGGGAATGAATGGTGGGGGATGGGAGTTGGAGAGGTGGGACTGAGGGAGGTGGAGATTGGACTTGAGGGGGCGTATAAGGGCTAGGAGAATGAATTATAGGTGGGGTTAATGGTGGAGGGGGAGGAAGACAGTCTAAGGGATCCCATTTCCTTTCTGGTCCTCTGTCTTTCTCATTTTCTTGTTCCTTAGAAACTTTGTATACTCTTATTTTTTGGTCCCACCCTTCATTTTCTAACCAACAAACTGCATATTGCACTTCTTCTTCATTCTGAGATTTCCTTAGCTTTACATGTTTATTTAGAACAGCACATAACCATTTATCTTCAGACCCATACCAAGGCAAATAAAAAGGTCCTTCTTGGATGCTTTCTTTTGGCCAAATCTCCATGCTATGCTCTATCATTTTTATCTTACTTAAATTCTTTAAGTTACTATCTTTGTCCCAGTTCACTAACATTTCCCCTAATGGGCTATTTGGAGGGATATCTCTAACTTCTTTTTCCTTTCTTGCTCTTTTAGAATTTTTACTCACATAGTGCCCCATTCTTAAATATCCAGGTGTTAATGTCAGTTAAAATCTTTACTTTTAATATCCACCTTCTAATAGAATAACTTCAGTTACGCTATTTGCTTAAATGAATACACCGTAGGGAAAAAAATATGGCGACCCGTGGGAATTTTAATAATTGCTATTTAAGAATAATTGATATTATAGAAATTACAAGCCAATTGAATTCTTTAACATTAAAGATATACCGTGGGAAAAAAAAAATATGCTGACTTGTGGGAATTGTAATAATCACTATTTAAGAATAATTGATATTACATGGTAATTGAATTCTTAAACCTTAACATGGAAGATATACTGAAGGAAAAAAATAAATATGGTGACCCATGGGAATTGTAATAACTACTATTTAAGAATAATTGATATTATAGGGATTATAATTTTGAAAAGAAAAGTAAATGAGATCAGTACAGCAAAGCCGGCCACAAAGTGGCAGCTTCATCTTGTAACCAGAAATTACAAGATGGCAGTACAACTCACAGAGTGGCAGCGTCACCCTGCCACACACAAGATGGTGGCATGGCCTCAGAACCTCACTCATCGGGCTAATTCCTCTACTAGTGACCGGTCTGGGGACTCTTGGCTTTTCCTCACCCCAGAACCTCACTCACTAGACCTCCCGCAATCGCAGTTGAAACCAAAATTTTACAAAGTTAATATACAATATACTATTCGCAAAAAAAAAAAAAAATCTTTTTATTTGAAGTAACTGTCACCAACAAAGACATCTAAGTAGTCTTAGACTCAAAATTNTTAACTTAAACCCTTGGAGGAAATTAAAAAAAAAAAAAAAAAAAAAGAATTCCTATCTTGGCAGGTTCTATTGCCCCTCACACTCCTAGTGAGTGTTGGGTCCTCCCACAGCCGGCAGCTCTCTCACTCAGTCACTGCACCATGACGAGCTCGCTCTCACCCTCCCTTCGTGAGGCAAGTCTCATC
Source organism: Sinosuthora webbiana (assembly GCA_013397395.1). NCBI lineage: Eukaryota > Metazoa > Chordata > Aves > Passeriformes > Sylviidae > Sinosuthora > Sinosuthora webbiana. The sequence continues at coordinate 5,314 of VXBN01005341.1, read as the reverse complement.
CTCCCTACCTATGAATACCCTTGGATTCCTAATAGTTGGGGTCCTAATCCCCCTTAAACTGGGCAACTCTCCCCCTCCCCTGCAAGAAAGAGGGCAATCCCCAATCTGGTGGCCACCCTAACCTGTTGGTCACCAGGTATGGAGTGTTTCTCCCAGTCTTAAGGGTGCTAATTCCCCAAACACAAACTGCCACCAGTCCTTGGTCTGGTTCAAGGTATAATACCCCCCAGGCGGACTTTTGGACTACCCCTGTTCCAAAATCCAGCCCTTGGAGTCCCCTGTCCCACCCAGGATCTCAGGCTTCCTGCTGGAACTACAGGGAAATGAGAGCCTGCGTGGGTAAGGGTGGCGAAAAGGTGAATACTCCCCCGGCTCCCACCTTTAAGGGTCCCTAGGGGTACTACACTCACACTTTTCAATCGCTTCCCTCCGTTACTTGGGAGGTCTATACTCACTTCGGGAGTCTAGCTACCAGCCCCCGTCTCACTCACTCAAGCATACACACTCGTACCCCCTTTTGCCAAAACCCCATTCCCGGTACCAACCTATGCACCAGGAGCCCCACTCCCTCTCGTAGGGTCTTCTTGGTCTGGGTTGTCGTGTCCTCTGTGGTTCTTCGGGAAATTACCAGCTATCCCTTCCACAGTCTCAAAGAAGTCCTCAATCCAGGCCGGAAAAAAATCTTCTGACCATGCATCTTCCCAGGACTGGTTCTTCTTCGTGACGGCTTCTAGGTGTGGTCTCCCAGACAAGCACCCAAAATTGTAATAAACGAGGTAGGGACGCAGGTGGAATAAAAAAAGGAACTTGGGTTTTTTTCTGGCTTGTCGCGTGGCACCTGGGCTTATCTCGGGCTCCCGTTCTTGGTGGTTTTCACCAATAACCAGTAACAGTGTAAAAACACTGAGTGCTCCTTAGGACTCGAAGTTCCGCTGGAGAACCTTCTGGAATGTCTTTCAGTCGTTTTTATACTCTCTTGTTCTCACTCGATTGGTGCGCTCAGGAGCCTCACTCCAATTGGTTCTTTCTCTGGCGATTGATTGGCCCTTAGCGAGGATTATCCTTGACCAATCATTTGGCAGGGGTGTCGAATGATTGGTCTGTCACATCCACCAACCCGGGGTTGGAGTGCTGACACTGCCAACGATGTCCACGGAGCTATCTCACACCTTTAAGCATCACTCACTCACAACAAGTATCACTTTTTAACACATAACCTCAGAAACATTAACAGTTGCAAGTGTTGACACATAAACCCCAGGAACATTAACTATTATCACTGTTAACACATATATTTCAGGAACATTAACAATTACGATAGTTAACCTATGGAAACATTTATTTACTTATAACAGCAGAAGCAGTGATTCTATCACTGTGACACCACAGTGGTTGAAGAACCAGCATTCTACTCTCTGTGAAACCACAGTGGTTGCAGAACCATCTTTCCACTCTCTGTGACACAACAGTGGTGGCAGAACCAGCTATCAACTCTCTGTGACAACACAGTAGTGGCAGGACCAGCTTTACACTCTCTGTTAACCCAAAAATGTGGCAGAACCACCTTTCTACTCTATGTGAAACCACAGTGGTGGCACAACCAGCTTTCCACTCTCTGTTAACCAAAAGAGGTGGCAGAAATAGCTTTCCAATCTCTGTGACACCACAGTGGTGGCACAACCAGCTTTCCATTCTCGGTGACACACAGTGGTTGCAGACTCAGCTTTGCATTCTCTGTGACACCACAGCGGTAGCAGCACTGCTGTTTCCCTGTATCTGGCACCAAAATGGTGGCGGAACCAGTGTTTCTTTCTCTGTGACAACACAGGTGGCAGAACCAGCTTTCCACTCTTTGTGAACCCACAGTAGTGGCAGAACCAGTGTTTCCCTCTCTGTGACACTGCAGTGATAGCAGAACCAGCTTTCTACTCTGTTTCACCACAGCAGTGGCAGCACTTGTATACCCCTCTATCTGACACCGCAGAAGCAGTGAATCTATCTCTGTGACACCACAGTGGTGGAAGAACCAGCTTTCCATTCTCTGTGACTCAACAGTGGTGGCAGAACCAGCTTACCACTCTCTGTGACACCACAGCTGTGGAAGAACCAGTGTTTCCCTCTCTCAGACATCACAGCAGTGGCAGCAGCAGTGTTTCCCTTACTGTGACACCAAAGTCGTGACAGAACCAGCTTTCCACTCTGTGACACCACAGATGTAGCAGAACCAGTGTTTCCCACACTGTGACACCACAATTGTGGCAGGACCAGTGTTTACCTGTCGGTTACACCACAGTGGTTACAGATCCACCTTTCCACTCCCTCTGGAACCAGAACTGTGCTAGCACCGGTGTTTCCTTGTCTGTGAAACCACAGTGGTGGAAGAACCAGCTTTCCACTCTCTTTGATATTGCAGTGATGGCAGAACCAGCTGTCGATTCTCTATGACACCACAGTAGTACCAGGACCAGTGTTTCCCTTTTGGTTACACTACAGTGGTTCCAGAACCACCTTTCTACTCTCTGTGACACAAGAGCAGTAGCCGCACGAAAATTCTATGTCCTGTGACACCACAGAGGTGGCAGAACCAGCTTTCCATTCTCTGTGATACCACAGCGGTGGCAGCACATGCTTTCCCTTTCTTGTTACACCACAGCAGTGGCAGAACCAGCTTGCCCCTCTCTGTGACACCACAGTGATGGTAGAACCAGCTTTCCACTTTCTTTGACACAACAGCGGTTCCAGAACCAGTGTTTCTTTCTCTGAGACACCACAGGTGGCAGAAACAGCTTTCCACGCTCTGTGACACAAGAGCAGTGGCCGCATGAAAATTCTACTTCCTGTGACACCACAGAGGTGGCAGAACCAACTTTCCATTCTCTGTGACACCACAGCGGTGTCAGCACATGCTTTCCCTTCCTTGTTACACCACATCACAGGCAGAACCAGCTCTCCCCTCTCTAAGACACCAGAGTTATTGCAAAACGAGCTTTCCAGTCTCTGTGACACCACAGAGGTGGCAGAAGTAGTGTTTTCCTCTCTGTTACAGCACAGTGGTGGAAGAACCAGCTTTCCACTCTCTGTGACACCACAGTGGTGGCAGAACCAGCTTTCCACTCTCTGTGACACCACAGAGGTGGCAAAACCAGCTTGTCCTCTCTGTGGCACCACAGTGGTGGCAGAATTAACCTTCCAGTCTCTGTGAAACCTCAGTGGTGGCAGAAGCAGCTGTCCAATCTCTGTGACACCACAGTTGTGGCAGGACCAGTGTTTCCCTCTCTTTGTCACCACAGTGGTTGCAGAACAAGCTTTCCACTCTCGGGGAAACCACAGCGGTGGCAGTACCTGTGTTTCCCTCTCTGTGACTTTGCAGTCGTGGCAGAACCAGATTTCCACTCTCTGTGACACAAAATAGTTGGCAGAACCAGTTTCTCCCTCTCTGTGACACCACAAGTGTGACAGCACTAGTGTTCCACTATCTGTAACGCCACAGTGGTGGCAGAACAAGTATTTCCCTCTCTGGGACACCACAGTGGGGGCAGAAGAAGCTTTTTGCTCTCTGTCAAACTGCAGTGGTAGCAGAACCAGCTTTCCACTCTCTGCGACACCACAACAGTGGCAGAACCAGCCTTCCACTCTCTGTGATACAAGAGCAGTGGCTGCAGGAGTATTCTACTCCCTGTGAGATTACAGAGGTGGCATGTGAGAGATGGTTGGAAGATTCCTCATCTGTCTCATGACCATCGTCAAGGACAGAGACTGAAACCCCTTAAAAAGACTCTAAAATCTCAACGCAGGAGTTCCTTCCTGGATGAGGTGGGATGTTGGCCAAGTGCTGCCTTCAGGTGTGTTCAATGGAAAAACCTAGCACGCACTTCCATCGGAACATCAGAACCTGAGCAGAAACAATGGGCAAGTCACAGTGAATTGACTGCACTTGCTGACAGCTGTACCTGTTCTGGTTAACACTGGACTTACTGACGGCTCACCTGTTCTGAGTTCTCAAAATGAACACAGATGCCCCACCTTTTGGCCAACTGCCTGTCGTTTTGGAGAGGACTATAAGGACCCTTGAGTTAACCAGGGACTTTGTGATCACCCCACGGAAGAAGACGGATCTATTGGCCAGACCACAAAAACTTTGGACCACAAGGATTTCCTCTCTCCATTGGTAGCTATAACCCACCCCCTCTTTCTCTTTTCTTGCTATTCTTTGTTTCCCTTCAAATCCTATCGCATTTAATGTTGGCACTAATAAACGTGTCTTTGTTTGATGAATACTGAAATCCCATCTGTGTTGTTTTTTTTTTTACACTCTGAGATCAGTAAACGAACCATCACAACCCCCGCTTGCATTAGCAGATTGTGACATTAAATTGGCATCACAGACAGGATTCTGAGAGACAGAGGGCCTTGCAGGGTTGTGTGTAGTCTGTAACAGGGGAAGGACGTCTCACTCCAGCCGAACCTAGCCCGACACCCCAAAAAAGGTGAGCGGTGTCTAGAAAGCAAGAGGGGTTACTTGAATTTCCCGCAAATTGCACACACCTAGGTGAAAAGCATCCCCACACTCAACTTGAGGGCTCTGCCTTCAGAATTTCACAAAAGATCTCTTAGTGCAACAGGGGAAACTGTTTTTTGTGTATGCTGTGTTTTGGACTGCCTGGTGTACCGAAGAGACAACTGTGAGTAACTTCAGGAGTACCTCCCAGACAGATTTAATCCCTTCACCCACACAGGGAAGCCAAGGGAGACAGCGAGAGCTGTGTGTTTGTGAAACTAAGTCTTACCTCCCTATAGCAGCTTTTTGGTCGCTTCACAAAATGACTGAAAACTCTAGTGCAAAAGATAAAACTGCATTTTATGCTCTGTTAGCAAAACACAATGGTAGGCCCACCAGTGGGGAGGAGCAGTGGGCAGAGGATAATTGGTTTAATCTGGAGAGTGTGACTGATAGAATATGCTTTTTACAATACAAAACAAAATTCAAATTAGGCCGAAACAAGACTATAGTTTGATCAGTTTTAGGGGCATATCTTACGGCCGCAATTGACAACTGCCTTAAGCACTATTTCTGCCGAACAAGCGCTTTCTCGCTTTCCCATGCTGAAACACGAGATTCCCGTGCTGCACAAGCTTCTTTGCTTGTGGAGAGCTCAGAAACTCTCCCCAGATGCTGTTCCAAGCAGGGCTAGCGTGTACAGCGGCGCAGAGCTCTAGTTCTGCCGAACAAGCGCTTTCTCGCTTTCCCATGCTGAAACACGCCATTCCCGTGCTGCAAAAGCTTTTTCATCCTGGAGAGCTCAGAAACCGCCTG
>VXBN01005340.1:148223-221983 GCA_013397395.1 Sinosuthora webbiana | reverse complement strand
AAGATATCCCACGGAGGGAATGGAAGCATGAACAGAGATAAGAAACAATGCTCCAGCCAGTTTTAACAGCTGGCTTCTTATCAGTGAAGGCAGTCACCCCCTCCCTTCTGGAGTTACAACAAATAAAAAATCTCCCCAGCTGGGTTGCAGTAGATGGAATAGAATGAACATTTTTTTCCTTTTTTTTGGTTACAAAACCCAAGACACTTCCCTCTCAGGCCGTCTTGCCTGCAATGTTTAATATTCCACTGATGATCACTGCAGCACTACGTGCAAGGGCAGGAGGATCAAATGCCTGACACTTCCTCCACTTTGAATTTTGGATGCCGGGCACCAGTCATGCCCTGGCCCCACAGCAGGAGCAGCAGCCAAGGCAGCTTGTGCAAAAGGCCTGAAATGCCATGTTTTACAAGCTGAAATATGAAGTGATAACTTCAGGAAGTTTGTTCATGCTTTGGATTGGTAACTGAGGGAGAAAGCAAGGGTATGGTTTCAGAATGAGTGAATTATTTAGGATAGCAGTCCAGAAATGCAAAGGAGGGATGTCAGGTCTCTGGAAGAAGCTAAACTGGACTGTATTCCCTTGTCATCAGCAACAACAGCGTGGGTGTCCTGAATGCTACCAAGTCCTGGGTTTTGACATGAAATTGTGCATCACCAGAAAAAAACATCTGCTCAAATTTTCTTCACCAACACTTCTGTAATTTAGCAACTTGCCAGTTGCATAATAAAAATAAAACTGGGCATGTTGCCTTATGTTTGGCACTTCGGTTTATTTACATTTTGCAAAAGTGCCCAAAGATCATTGGGCAATGACTGATGAGAAATCCACACTATTACTCCAGGTCCTTAGATTATTAGTCATTCTTGGACAACTGAGATAATGTCACAAAAAAGCTGAGAGAGCCAGAGGGCTTTTTTAAACCTGCTTTTCTAAGCTAATGAGGTTTGTCTGTTTCCAGTGTATGTGTATTTTAGTTACGTGCAACTATGAGACCTGGCAATACTTCTTGAACCTGTTCACCAATTTAGAAGAAAAAAAAAATCTAACAGGAAGAGGGAAAAAGTTGTCAAGGATACAAATTTCAGCCAAATTCATTGAAACAGAGAGAGAAAAAGCTAATTAAAATCTACATGGGAGAAAGGGAAGGTTAAGATGGAAAGAAAGAATAAGAGAGACTGTAAATGACTATCTGTAAGGGAAAACTTCAGTTACAATTTGTATCTTAGCAAAACTGAAGTTGATCAAACTCAAATGAAACCCACGATATTTGGGGTTTTGGTTTCTTTATGCAATTACATTTTCCTGCATAATACTCTTTACACATATTACTCAGCTACATATTAAGGGGTTTCAAACAATGAGAGGAGGCTGGAATATTTAATGGACAAATTTAGAAGGGAGGGAGGAATTCCACTGTACCAATTGGACTTCACCATCTCCCTTTCCTTGGCATCTAGAGAAAACTCCATTAGAAAAGCAAGAAAGCATGACAAAGTAAACCACAATTTTTTCCCTACTGAGAGCTTCAGGCATACAAATGAGTTCTTGCCAGATAGCAAGTGAGATTGTATCATTTCCAAAAAACTGACTCAAAGGAAAAAAATAAAATGCAGGCACCTTGAGAATTCGCTCAGACTCAAAACTGCAGAGATCGTTTTGCAGAATTAAGCTTTGCTCTTGGATTACAAATGTTTGTGCCAAATTTCAGTTTCTGATGCTTTTGCCTGTGTGTAAGTGTGAAATTATTAATCCTTGAAAGCAAGGATTCATAATAACAGAGCTATTGACATTTCCTTGGCTCAAGCATTGCAGATGTGATGCTAAAGACAAGAAACATTCCCACTGTTTGATGAAGAGGGTACCCAGGAAACACCAGCAGTAATCATTCTCCAGGCAGAAGATGTTTTCTGTCATCTGGTTCTTGACAACTATAAATAAAGGGCTCAATCTGATTTTTATACACTATTTCTACACTGTAAGAGACAGAATGATATATCCCACAGTTTGCAATGGAAGCCATTTACGAAGTGATGAGATTATAAACAAAGCATGTATGCGCCACAAATGTTTGTATTTTTAGCAGTGTTGTGGAGCAGAGGCTCACAACTGCATTTGTGGGCCTTGGTTAAGGCAGAAACACCATTTCTGGTGCTGTAGCTGAAGTGTTTCAGAGACAAATGTTGGTATACAGGCAGAGGATGAAATCAGTACTTGCTTGCCTGCATAAAAGAACTGCTATTAAAGGCTAACAAAGGGAAATGCTACCACTATTTTCTTTTCTCAGCTATGTCAAAATAATTTATTTGAAAGCAGAAATACAGAAAATACAGAGTGGTGCCCAGCCCCAGAAGATCCCTAAATGAAGCACCAGCCCTCCCTGGGAGAGCAGGGGAGTTAAAGAACCTTGGTAGAACACAGTCCTCCTCCTGGAGCTCACAGCTGAGCTCTGTTCTCCTGTTCCTCTGCAACAAGCTGGGAGCCCACCAGGAAAGGTTCAGATGTACCCTTCCCTTCCCTTCCCTTCGGCCACTTCATTACCACTTAGAGAGGACAAAAATAAACATAAGCCACACAAAACACAGAACCAACGGGCAAAAAGGTGAAGGAGGTACCAATCCAACACTCTGCATTTGAACATTTAATTTAATTTTCTTGTGATTGAAACGCTTTTTATATTCTGTTGTCTGAACCAGCATGGGCTCCCTTGTTCCCAGGAAAATGTGTTCCTCTTCCCTCCTTATTTATTCCTGCAGGATTATGGCCATTCAGCCCCATGGAATCTGTCATCTGCCCAGTCCGAGACAAAAAAAAAAGAAAAATAAAAATCCGAGAAAGCTCCAACTGCCAACGTTCACATCATCAAATCTGCCAGGAGAATAAAGTTCCACAACCGTACCCCAGCTCTGGGGTGGAATCGCATCTTTGGGAAGCAGATCTCACCCTCTGCCCATGCTCTCCTGACGATCTGCCCTGCAGGCCGGCCACGACTTTTCCAGGAGCGCAGCCCTTCCCTGCATGGCAGCGGTGTCGGTTTGCAAAGCAAATGACCATGCCGGGAAGTTCTCAGGCTATCTGATGACTGCACCAGCACGGATGTGTCACTGCTGCTCCCACAAGGCACCACAGAGCCTTGTGAGAGTGAGTGAGTGAGAAATCAGCTGAATCTAATCAGAAGGAATGGCATAATTAACACGAATTCTGTGAGGAGCTGTTTGTTAAGTGATACGCAGCTCTCTGTTTAGTGGCTCATTATTCAAGCAAGCCCGGGTAAAGCTTTGCTGTCTCCACGGAGCACAATGTAAATAGAAAAAAAAAAACCAGCTTCATTTTCCCCATCCTGTCACTGCAGATCATAATTTAAGCTGATCATACTTTTCCATTTTTCACAGAATTTTTTCCACAGTGTGCACAGGGGCATCTAAAGTGTTATTAAAACATGTTAGGGAGGCAAGCTGGCCAGGGCTGCTTGGAGAGGGCAGCCCCACTGCTTTCTGGCTTCTCCTGAGTCTGCTCAAACTGTGAGGAAACGAGGATGTAATCACAGATTTCTGGTGAGACGAGCAAAGTATCAAAGCGAGGCAAGTTCCGCAAAGCATTTCAAGATCACGTGGTGAGGTTTGCTTGGAAAGTACCTTTGTCTTTGGGACGTAACCAGATATTGTTGGGAGATGTGGAATCTCACCTGCTCCACAGAGCTGCATTGTATGCAAAGAGAAACTTCAGCCAGTAGAAGGCAGGGAAGAACAAGAGGCATCAAGGTTGCTGAAGGAGTAGCTCCAATATGACATATTGCCACTGCCTCAAGCCAACCAGCACTGCTTCTGCCCCACCATCCACCTCAGAGCCTGGTAAAAAGCTTTTCTTCGCCCTACTGCCAAGGACTTGTGTGCTAATGGACTGCTGAGAGATGGGTGAGAATGCTTGTTTTGGGTTTTTTTTCCCTTTTTCTTGATTTCTATTAAAAACCCCAGCCCCCTGGTATTGGATTATGCCTCTTTCTGACTCAGAGATAGGGCAACTGAGAGGCACAACTTTCTATCAAACTTTAAAAACCCTCTACAAATCCATTTCCCACACCTTGGGAAAAAAACTAACGCCAGCCATTCCTCTGCAGTCTCCAGGAACTGTGTGTACCCCCTGATGATTTATATAACTTAAAAAAAAAAATAAAATTAAATCAAAACCCTACCATGTGCTGGGGCATTATACTTTCTTCCATTTCATACAAGAAATGCACTCATGTAAGAGTTGTTGGCACATCCAGGTTGTGGTTCACAGCTGCTGCTGACCAACAGCACACAGGAGGCCACCACAGTGGCAGGACAAGGACATCTGAGCAGTGTGCCCCAGGATCCAGAGTAAATTCAAGGCAGGAGATCAGGGCCAACACATGACCAAAGACATAATTTAGCTGGAGAACAGCACAGTGAATGCTCTCCCATCTTTATTTCACCATTTTTTAGCACCCACAATTGCAACATCTCTTCCTAGGATTTCCTCAAGACTGCCAGAGATGTCCTGAGCAGAAATGCAAGTGTCCATGCAGGATATTGCATGTTCATGGGCCTTTATCCATCTTCACTGTCTTGGATTCCCTGTGCTTGGGCAGAACACCTGCCTAGGATTCAGATTTACCGGCTGTGCCTTCTTTCTCTGCCCAGAAACTCTGTCCAGACAAAATCTGCCTATTTGGCCTGAATTTCTTGATGTTCAGCAGTCCAGAAGGAGTGAAATTTCCAGTTGGAAAATGAGACAAGATCAAGAAAACAGAGACACATGGCAGTGGTATCTCCTACAATACAGATGGACAAGATGCATCCTCTCTTGGAAAACACTTTCATCCCTCCATATCCATTTCAATAACTTCTATTACAAACTGGACCCCATTGCATGAATTCACCCTTGTTTCTGCAAATCCCAGCTCAGCCTTGTTCCTGAGCTCCTGTTTGTGAGCCCTGACTGGCAGCTAAAGAAATAGGAGTGTGTTTTTAACTGTGGGGGTTTGGAGAACCAAAAGTAACCCTAAACCCCAGAGAGTCATTAGAATGGAAACAAGAGGAGGCTGGTCATCCATGGAAAACGTGGAAAGAGAGACAACCTTAAATCCATTGCTGGTGATGGCTCAGAAATGAAGGAGCAGGAAATGCAGATTGAGAAGCAAACCACCCAACAACTGAGAGACACGATTTCCAAATAAGCTGCAGCTTGGCCAAGCTATCCCAAGGGCAGCAGGTATGTTCAAAATCGAAAAGATGTTTCTTGGGAACATGAAGCTGTGCCTTAACTTGAGCAGAAAGGTAGCCACATCTATAGGTAAGAAAACCTCCTCCTAAAATAAAAGTTCAAAACAAAAATACAACAGCTAAATGTAATTTTGCCCCCCATTTTCTTCTTTCTTTTTCTCTCATTAGACGCATTAGATCTGCTGAAGGGAATTTTTTCCCCATTCATGTTTCATGAATGCAAAAACATGTGCAAAGTGTGCAAATTAAGGATGTAATTGACAGACAAATGGCAGCTGCCAAAACCAGGAGGGAAAAGTTTCTAAAAGCTAATGGTTTCACAGATCATTACTGTAGCTTTTTGGTTTTGTGCTTGTTGTTGTCTGGTATGTAGTAGATTCTGGTAAGAATCCCCCAAACTGATGGTTTTTTATGATTTGAAGTACTCTGTACATTATTTATGTCAGAATCAATAGAACAGTTTATATAAAAAAGATGGGTTTGCAACAGTCAATTCAAAGAGAGCAATTTGTATGCAAGTGGAACTGATCAATCCAATAAAAATGATGGCCAAGTCTCCTTAGACTTATAGAAATACTTTCAATAAATGCATTTTTAATAAAAAAGCAATGAAATATATCACAGCATAGGATTCAAATGGAAAGCAAACCTTTTCTGAACAACTGAGAAAAAGAATTTACACTTTGATTGCAGTCTGTTTTCATTCAATAATTAATGCAATATGGGTATTTTAGTACGGAATATTATTTGTTTTTAAATCCTGGATCGTTCACTCAGGTCCCATTTGTCCAAGCAGTTATTTCAGGGGAAGTGCCTAACTCCAGGATAACTTCTCTTCCCAGACTTAAGGAAATAAGGTGCATCTTTAAGCTTGTATGGTGGCATCTCCACAATAAAATATAGAAATATCTGGTCAGAGAAGGTGCTCAGAGTCTGACTCAGGCCATGCTCAGCCTATACCCAGCTATGACTGTAAGAAATTTTATTTCTTATGCGTCAGAAAAGTTCTGAAATTCCAGTGTAAGAAGGTAACACGTTAAGAAAAAAACAGATTTTCTGGGGAGGACATTACATTTTCTGGGGAAGTTTGTGCTGTTAAGAGTCTCTTTCACTGGAAAGCAAAGCACAGCTATTCGGTGTCCAGCTGAGTCAGCATTCACAGCAAAGAAACAGCTTCCAAGGCAGGAAGGAGAGGATGATTCTTTAGGTATGGGTAATGTAAGTATTCCTTGCTTCTGACAGTGGCAGGCACAATTCTCTAACAGGACACTCCCATCCAAGTTTCTTAAATCACAGTTGGCTTCATTGCAGCCTCAGAGGCTGGGTTATGACCTGGCTGGGTGTGTGGTGGCACAGCCAGGGTGACCTGCAGCTCTGGCCCTGCTGTGTCCTGCAGGTGACCCAAGGCAGTGACACTGCTGCTGGCTGTGCTGTCTCCCAGAGCATGAGGAGCTGCTCTCACATCATCTCTGGGTCACGGGAGCCTCTTGCCAGAGGGCTCTTATGGCACAAGATGGAAATGTCACTTTTATGCTGTTATCTCTTTACACTGCAGATAGATTCAAACAGGCATCTGCTGGTTTGCCAGACAGAAGGAAACCAAACTTTTTAATGAACCTACTTGCTCATAAGTTCTACACTCAGATTTCTCCTATACAGTCATTGGGTTTTTGTAAGTCTTTTCCTGGCCATGGTCTGTCTGGTGGGACTCAGTGTCTATGGGAGTCCTTTTTGAAATTACAATTTCAGTCAATGTGATGCCTAAAGGTTTCAGCTTTTTATCCAGTTTTCATGTATTTCTAGCTTTGTAGACTGTTAATACATAATTATATAGCTCTTGGTATTTTTCCTACCCTTTCTCTTAGATTTTAGAAAAATAAGCTAACCTTCTAACATATTCCTGAAGTGCTGTTTAGTCTTATTTTCCAGAAGAAAATCTCCAAAATGAAATTTTGTTTTCCAATGAGAATCTGAGAGGACACAACAAGAAATGGGGCAAAGAAGCCCCTGGACCAACTCCAGTAGGGCAGAACCTGGTGGAAAATTACTTAACCAACTGCTCTTCTAATTGAACAGTATTTGTTGGATATGCTCATTTGTTAAACTTATAAGAAATTATAGAAATCTGATGCCAGGTGTGTCCATGACCATGGCGGTACCTGGAAGCTTCCAATAAAGACCTGCTTTTTATTTTACTATTTTAACACTGTTGCAGGAGTCTGGGGGGTTGTTTTATTTTGGGGGTTTTGTTTGTTTTTGTTTGTTTGTTTGTTTGTTTTTTATTTTAGGTGACAAATGAACTCACCTTTTGCTGTCTTGCCTTAAATCTATGAGGCTCTTTATGAACCCAGACACAACATCTTCCTGCTTCTTCACCAGAAATGTGCTCACCCAAACTCTGCTGCCTGTTGGTCAGAAAGGCAGAGCAGTCAGATTGCAAAGCTGACTGTTCTAGAAGCCACTTCTCCCATCTACTGCAATTTCCTCAGGCCCTGGGGAACCATGACTATCAGCTGTGCAATAATTACATCAGCAGCAATAAAACCAGAGAGCCTTCCCACCACAGTCACAGGCTCAGATGATGGAGACAAACAAGAAGTGTCACCACTGGTCACCACCAGGCAGACATAGGTTTGCATAGTTGTGGGGTACATGAAATGGATGACCTTTGGCTAAGTGATGCACACTTAGTCATTAATGTAAAAAAACCCCAGTCATCCAGCCTACTGCTTCTCCTACACTACCAATGTGTTTTCATATTCCAGAAAATAAGTATTCCTGTGAAGTCACCCAGTCATCCTCCCAGGCTGCTCTCTTTTCCTAGATTATATTTCTTTCAACTTGGACCAAAACCCTGGGTAGGAGCATGAAAAAAAGCAGCCATTAGAGACACATTTGATGAACCTCTAACATTTGGACTCAGGTACAACAGTAGTCATCTCTGACGTCAAGGTTTCCAGGGACATATGGCAGCAAAATATAGGTCTGTGAAACAGAAATAAATGGATGTCTGAAATGAGTAACCAAGCTCACAGTGAGAAATAGGTGAGGCAGTTTGGAGGATGAGATCAACCAGTTATCTCTTGACATTGCAGTATCATTTTTGTCAGCTAATTCTTTGTCAAGGAGACCCAGGACAAATTCAAAAGCCCGGCAGTGAACATCACCAAAGAGGAATATGTCTTTACTAACAGTACTTATTTCCTCCTCTGATGCTTAGAGATGTGCTCCACCAGATTCAAGTCCATTGAGGGGTCAAGGAGGCTGAATCAGATGTCAGCTTCACAAAACCAGTCTGGAGAAACACCCTCTGATTTTATCTTCTGAAAGACAGAATTGCTGTCACAAGCCCTCAAACTTGCACTCATATCTACAGCAAGTTTTCCTTATTTTCATATTATGAACATCTTCAAGTTCCTTGATTTGTCCTGATAATTAATATTAGTCACACATCTTCCCATGGAATTTGTCCATCAGAAAACTGTGCTTTTAAAAACCTCCAATCCCTATATTGTGGCATGTTAAAACAGAGCATAAAACCCTTAAAGTTTCATTCCAACAAGGTTAATTTCTTCATTTTGACCTGCAGGTATAGTGCAGATTACTATTCTCATGCTAGCAATAAATTTAAAGATCAAAACAAAATGCTGCAACTTTATTGAAACTGATAGCTGGTATTTCTGTCATAACCTAAAAAGGTATTGTGCCAATGAATTAAAATTGTAAAATTTTACTGTGCTTTGGAACAAGAAGAACCATTGGCACAGTACCACGCTGTTCCCTCAGGCAATCATGCACATTAACCACAAATGCAGATAAAAATTTCTCAAGAGCAACCTCTTTATGTTTTCCTGACCACAGAACACATGGAAGTAAAAGATCACACACTAGACCTTTCAATAGGCAGTCTTAAATTACTGAAAATACTGGAATAGGAATCTCAGACCGAAAATCCTGGATTTTGGGGAGCTGCAGATGGAGAGCTGGGACTCAGCAGCCACTCTGTGCTGCACAGACAGCGCTGACATTACGATGCAGTCATTTGATGTGACAGGGATCATATGCATTCCCAAAAGCAGCTCCTCGGGCTTACAGTCCTTGAGCAGTCATAAAAATAAGATGTCTCTTGAGACATTTCAAAGATAAGGCTGGAGAGAGAAGGGCCATGTGGTTTACAACACTCTTGGATAAATCCCATGACGCACCAAGGCCGTTTGCAAAGTATCCGGTTCTTTTCATGACAGCGGACAGAAGTGCTGTGCTGGGAGAGCAAAATAGGAAGGAAGTGTTTGGAGCTTTGCCACGCTTCCAGAAAAATTATGACTTCATGAAAATGCTCTCTCAAGAGCATCTTTGTCGTAAAGTTTGATTTTGGTGCTGGGTTTTATAGCGCACAGCCCCGACACCTCCATCCCCACCCCATCCTTCTGGTCCCCAGGGGGATGTCTTCTGGGGAGGCTGCCCTGTGACATCCTCTCCCTTTCTGAAGCATCAGAGACACTTTATTGAAGATTTCCACAGCTTTGTCAGTTTGTGCCTTTAGGGCATCTGGTGTTTAGTCACACAATCACACGAAGGAGGCCTATTAGGCTTAATTTCTGCCAAGTTTGCCGCAATTAGTAAAGATGCTCCTGGGCTTTAACATCTGTGCAAAGCATGTCCTGGTATGGTGTTTTCTGTCCTTCTTCCCTCCCTTTCCCACCTCCTCCTTCTCCTACTCTTCCTCCTCCTCCTCGACCCACAGCAGGTGTCAGCAAGGGCTGGCAGTGCCCTGTGAGAGCTGTGTCCCTGTGGTGGCCCTGCCATCTGGGTGCCCCTGGCATCGCCCTCCTGCAGGAGCAGGGCTGGAGCTTTTGATCTCAGATCAGAGGTGGGGAAGGAGGCTTCACTTCAAATCCCTTGCCAGCTGGTGTGGTTAATCTCTTCCCGTGCCCACAGCAATAAAAATCAGCATTTACATAACACCTGGGGTCACCTGGGAAGCACTCTGCCGTCAGTGAAGGATTATGTCCCAGCCTCAGATGCCCCTGTCCCTGGAAGGGGAGCTTCTGGCTGCCAGGCACAATGAAAAAACCTCCTGCTGCTTTTGGGACGATGGCTCATCCCTCAGTGAGGCATTTGAGTGGGTTTGTACTCAGGATAGCCCAGGGGTGGGGGTCAGCATCTGCCTGCCTGGGTCCTCATCACAAGCAAAAACTGCTGTGGCCACACAGGACTAAAAAACTTGTTTAAAGTGATCCCAAAGAAAACCTTTATGCATATAAAAGAAAAAGCTCGAAGTGTTATTTCTTTTGCTTAGAAAAAAAGAAACCTAAATATTAAGTCCTGGCTTTCTTATGTGTGCTGTTGGGTTCCTTGGAGGGCTGGCAAACATGGGGAGCTGCAGCATCAAGCAGCAATGGGAATATATTTCAAGTAAAATGCTGCTTATGTTAACATCTCTTCAGCACTAATGTCTGCAAGAACACTCAGGGGACAAACTCTCTTTGTGGAAATTTCAATATCGCTGCCTCTTTCTCTGCAGGCAAGAAAGGATTCCTTTCCAAAACAGGAAGGGAAAGTGTGTGACATTCTGGATATTTCTAAAAGAGAAAAATAAACAGATAGCATTTCAAATGAAGTATTTTAAATATTTACATTGTTTGGAATGTGGGATGTATGATAAATTAGTAAATGAATAGAGAATTATCCATCTATACAGAGAACTCTGTATGTTAAATAGAGATGCCTATACATAGGCAGAGTGAGAGGTGCAGATAAAGAAAGAAATGTATTCCACAAGCGTTGGGGGGCAGCAGGGCACATCACTGGACACTGGGCTAGAAATCACAAAACCTGGGATTCAAGCCTGGCTCCGCCACCAAGGTTTGGTGTCATCTTGAGGAAAAAAAACTTCATTTCTCTATGTCAGCCTTTCTCCATGTCAGCCTTTCTCCTGTCCTCCTCTGGTTAAACTGCAGCTCTGGGGACTTTCAATTACCTTTGGTTGGTACTGAGGATATCTAGGTGCTGCTACCATCACCCTCAGTGGTTCAATCCAGTTCTCTTTCTGAGGACTGTCTGTAAATCTGGGAATACAAACCCTGTACATTTAGCAGCTTCCAGATTGCAAGTCTAACAGCTTCAGTTCCCTCCAGTTTACAAAAGCCTCTGCTTTGAAATGTCAGATTTCAGACTCATTTAAGCAAAGAGCTTCCTCCTAGGTAAGATTTAGAAACAAGCAGCATTTGTACCCTTATGGGTTGCAGTCCTCCCTTTTCTGTACCCGCAATCTGGGGAGTAAAAACTTTTTTAACAAAATTAAAATGAAGAGGTTCCCATGGCAAAACAGAACTGCAAATAGGAGTGGTGTTTACAGCAGAGAGATACACAGTCCTGGCCAGCAGGATGGTTTAATTGAGGCTGATCTAAATAATGGAGTCTTTCATCATAATAGAAGTCATTTTTCTTGTACTCCTTGGGTAAATGATTCAGTATGATTCAACACCAACTAATAGCTAGTTAGTACACTTATTTATATGTATATTTCTTATAGAGAAAGGGGGAAGGACAGTAACTGAAGCAAGCCTTTGCTAAGGGAGCCTCAGGAACCTGCCAGGATTCCCCACCTCCCTCTTGCTCTGGGCAGACAGATCAGCTCCAGCCAAGCTTTTGAGGGAAGTGATAATCTCCACCAGCCTTGAGTGGGTGTGAATGGAGACAGTGCTCTTCCAGTCCTTCCACAGCCATCTCCACAAGACTGAGCATCACCAGAGCCGGCCTCCACCAACCGGGCACACCTGGCACCTAAGCAGGAGCATGGAAGCAGAATGGGAAGAAGAGACTGGCATGCATATATGAAAATTTAATCCCGAGTAATGATCTGCACATCAAAAGAATTTGCAAGCATGCCTTATAGGTGGGGATATAGCAGATGGCAGGGGATTTTTTATGAGTTCTTTCTGAATATAAGGAAAGCAGAGAATGGAGCATTTATGCAACTGCATGTTGCTTGCCTTTTTTTCTCTTTCCTAAAGGCTTAGATATTTGAATTCTAGTGATCTGGCTATGGATTTTGCAGTATATCTGCTTTACAAATTGCCTCAGGTATTTAAATTTTATGCCGTCAAAGACACTGAAAGTGAAGTGAAATATGTTCATTTGTGTGGGTACATGTGTTTTTGATAGGAAAATCAAATGTTTATTATGATTCAGCCACGATGCTTGTTAGAGCACCCTGGAGTACAAAAATGGACTGTCTCCAGGTTTGCAGTTTGGAACTAACAACAGACAATTCATTCTCTGTATTGATCAGGCCTCTGACAATTTTCCATGAGGATTACCTCTTCTCCACAAAACAAAGGGGAAAAAAACCCCCCAACCTAACAATATGTAACTTCAAATTTCTGATATCACATCCCTGCGTGAAGAGCACAGATCAGTTTTTCCAGGATACATGCAGGGAGGGAAATCATTCTTTCTACTGGACAACTGTACTCTGTTCAAAATGTGATTTACATTCACTTTTAGGTTTGATTGAAATGCCTTCATTTCTCCTGGAATATCTCCCAGAGGATTTTCACTCAGAGTGACTCTGGTATTACCAAATGACAAAAGGAGAAAAGGAGAGAGAAAATGTCCAGATCTGAAGATTTGAATTAGCTAAAATCAATGCCTTAATGTGACAGGGGGGATAGAGGTTAGGAAAACATACTTCAAAGGGAAGAATACTTAAATTACTAATAAATTATATTCATTCTTGAAGTCCATGTATGATCCTTTCTAAAGAAAGAGAGTATACACCCTTATAACTTAACCTACCTCATGCTATCTCCCACTTTAAAGAATAAAAAAACCTCACCCAGAACTCCATCCAATTCTCAAGACAATTCACAATACACACTCCTAAGGTTAAGTACATTTTAAACATTGAAAGTTATTCCCTCCTGTTTGCAGAGCTCGATCTGGCCCCCTCATCTCCTCAGACCCTGCCTCCAAGGCTGAGCAACACTTTGAGCCTGCACTGCCCTGAGCTCCTCCATTGCCACCAAGTTCTGCCCCTGAGCAGTTCCTGCACCTCTTGGCCAGGGGCTGCTGAGACCAGCTGAGCAGACACCCTCCCTGGCCAGAATGAAATGGATTTAAACACCCGAGGAGGTGTTCACATTCCCATGGGAACCGAGGAGCCCTGTGGCAGGGTGTGCAGCACCAGCAGGTCTGAGAGATCCAGAGCACCCTGGACACCTGAGCAGCTTCCCTTCCAGCTCAGGAGGGTGCCAAGCCCCAGGCCAGGGCTTCCTCTCCTTTGCCAAAACCAGGGGGAACTTCTCAGCAGCTGAGGAAAGAAGGCAGGAGCCAAATACCAGCATGGGAGAGAGAGCAGGCCGGTGCTTGGGGAGGTGGTGACAAGCTTTGGCGAAGAATCCAAACTTTTTGCCAGAAGGAGAAACTCCCCCGTTCGCTGCAGGAGCTCCTTCCAGGCTCATTCCCTCCTTGCCTGCAGGCAAACACACACACACACACACACACACACACTCTCATCCTCTCCCCACTGGAGCTCTCCTCAAAGGCAGCTGCGAGGGCCAGACCTCTGCCGTGGCTTTGAGCACACCAGCACACGGTGGCTGGTCCGTGGTGCACAGAAGGCTGGGCAGTAGGGGTTGGTCACTTGGCCACTAAAACAGGATAAGACATTTTTACTGCCCTCATCCAAGCCAAATATTGGGCTCTGTTTGTTCAGATGATCTCTCTGCTGCTCCCTCCCTTGATTAGCCACATAGCAGAGCTTGAACGCAAAGAAAACAAGGCAGCGTGAGAGAGGGAAAAGGTCCTCCTCTTGCTTTTAATCTGCCATTTCAATAACACTGGCTTCTCCAACAGCAGCAGAGGATGCTGACCCTCTGATCTGCTCTGAACTCCACAGTTGTCTAAGCTGACCATGACCTGGGGCAGGGGGAAGCAGCTCCCTCCATCCTCTGACAGGGAAGGGACTGGTCAGTGCCAGAGCCAGCACATCTGGACACATGGGTGATCTGACCTTGTAAGAGTTAAGCAGCATGTGGAGAAAAGAACCTACTTCTGAAGAGGGGTGTATAAAAACTTTTAAAAAATCCCCCCAGATTATTTTTTCGTAAGCTGTGATGATGTTTTTGACAAGCACATCTCGGTGGAAAGACTCAATGAGACATAAAATGCACATCTGTGATAAATTCTCTGCCTGAAGGGTAGAAGAGACCAATCTGCCATGAGAAAGGAAAAGGAAAAAATGTGAGAAGTGGTGAAATACCTGGGAATAATTAGGTTTGGAGGAAAAGGGTTGAGAGAGCAAGGATAGGATAGTTCCCAATTTTTATACTTGAATGCAAAAAGTTTGCAAGCAGTTTTTGATCTTTTGGGAGTACCTCTCTAGTCAAGCCCACCACTTGAAAAGCTGGTTTTAAGACAACTCTTTCAGCATTTGTGTCTTCATACCACACAGGGAGAAAAAAAAAATACAGAGATCGTCTTTGCTCAGTGCCAGTGCTGTTGTTTTCAGCATTTTCATCTCTGTCCCTGAGTTCCCACTGCACCTTTTCCACCAACCCTCCAACATTACCTCTTGGAAACCAGTTCAATTCACTGCCCTCTGCCTTCACCCCACTTCCTATGCTCTGTGTTTGGACTGCAAGCTACCCCAGGTAGCAAGATGCTGAATGTACCTGTTTAGGAGCCTTATGTACTGGGGAGGTTCTAGAGACACCCCACAGGACTGGTTTGGTTGACACAGCTTAGTCTAATTCCTGTTCTCAGTGAACACAGTTAGAAACACTGGTATTTTTAGGCCTAAAAAAAAAAGGTGATTGTTTACAAATTATTTACAACTATTTTTCTGTACAAGAAGGAGGACCCAGGGAACTCCAGTCAATCAGCCTCACTTCCAGCCTCAGTAAGGCAAATACCATACACCATTTCCAGGCATAAGAAGGGCAAGAAAGTCACTGGGAATTTCTGAGTTCAATGGTTGAATTTCTGAGAAGAAATGACTGGCCTGGTCATTGAGGGGAGAGCAGTGGACAGTGCCTAGACTTCAGTAAGGCTTTTGACACTCTCCCACATAAAATCCTTATCATCAAATTGATAAAGTGCGGGCTCGATGAGCAGACAGTCAGGTGCACTAAAATCTTGCTGAACAATCTGGCCTGAAGGATGGTGATCAGTGACATGAAGTGTAGGTGGAGCAGATTTACAGAGGAGGCCCAGGGGTCTCACTGAACACTGAGCTGAAGATCAGGCAGCAACTTGCCCTTCAACAAAGGCAGCTAAAGGTATCGTGGGCTGGAAAAAGCACTGCCAGCAAGGTGGAGGGAGGTGATCCTTCCACTCTCCTCAGAACCAGGCATATTGGAGAGACTTCAGCAAAAAGCCATGGCAAGGATGTTTAAGGAACTGGAGCATTTCTTCTGTGGGGAAAGACAGAGAGATGGGACTGTTCAGCCTGGAGATAAGAAGGCTCAGAGGGGATCTCATCAATGTGTATAAATACCCAAAGGGAGGGTGAAAGGAGGACAGGGCCAGGCTCTTCTCAGTGATGTCCAGTGACAGGACCAGAGGCAGTGGCACAAATTGAAATGCAGGAGGTTCTGCCTCAGCACCAGGAAACACTTTTTCACTGTGGGGTGACAGAGCATAGGTTGCCCAGGAGTGGAGTCTCCATCCTTGGAGATATTCAAAATTTGTCTGGACATGGTCCTGGTCCTGAACAACTGGTTCTAAATGACCCTGCTCAAGCAGAGGGGTTGGACCAAATGACCTCCATGTCCCCTCCAACCTCAGCCATTCTGTGATTCTGTGGTTTGAGCTGCTGGCCAGGAGCTTCTCAAGAGCATTTCATAATTTCAAAGGCTTCAGTATTTGGTGTGTTCAGATATTGCAAATCACCGATACAGCTTCCAGCTGGGGGTGCTGACGTGGCACATCATTTGCAGAAGACTGTTCATCTAAAAAAAGATTTGTTAGATCTCCCAGTTTGGGTTTGATATTATAGTTAATCTGATCTGAGCAAGACAGTTCTGCCTGGAGAGGTGGAACCAGGGGGGTTACAGGACTCAGCTGTATTCAGCCATAATATCCTGTGAAAGACCCAGCTCTGACCAACAGATCTGCTCTTCTTGAATGTCAAGGTACCTCTCAGGTGCCTCTCAGGCCTCCAGAGCTCAGCCTCTTCCTGACCCTGAAAGCAGCAGAATAAAAAACCATGGCTCTTTCTAAATGTTACTAATTCATGGCACCAGGAAAGATGTGCCTGGTATTGAAATGGGGATATCTGGCATTATCCTCTTCCTCTGTTACAGGAGCACCACAATGATTTACACTGAGTTTTCAGTATCAGCCTCAGGAATACTTCACATGTCATGGAGCTACGGTCCCAGGTTTTCTGCGGGCTGGTATCTGCCTTGCTTACCTTAATTCCTCGTTTTTGAGATTCCTCTTCCCCATCACAGCACCTGCAACCCTGTCTGTGTTGTTGTATGAAAGTAGAGTTTCCAGAGATTATGACAGTCCCTCAGGAGAAAGGCACAGCTACAGCAAATTGGCACATATGGGCTATTTCTAAAGTTGCTTCCAGTAATTTTGCAGCTGTTTACATGGCACCTTGGTTCAGTCCAGAAAGTACCAGTACTAATTCTAGTCCTTGGGAAAAAATAACAAAAGATGTGAGTGATTTTGCCAGCTCACGCTTTCTACATCCTAAACCACCTGCTTAAATTCATCAGAGCACTGGCAAGCAGCTTTGTGAATTCAAGCCTTTCTACTGAAAGTCAAACAAAATTGCTAAAGGACTTAAAACCCTGAAAATTTTGACTTTGCAGTCATTATTTTGACTGCCATTTATCATATGCCTACCCTGTTGAGGGAGGATTTCTGTAAGCTTCTGCATCTTGTGTAGAGAATAAGAAATTATTTTGGTGGAAGAGGTTACAAAGGTGCATACAGGAGGAATTTGTTCTGAGGGTGTGGTCTGAATATCCTCCATTTAAATGTTCTGGCTGACCTGTGTGACTGAGACTCAAAACATGCACTGGTGGCTTCTCATTTGTGTACTCAGAGGAGATAAAATCAAGAGGACAGTATGGATGGTATGGCCAAGGGCAGAAAACAAGCAGGTGGAGGTTCAGCTATTTATTTCCTAATGGTTTTTCTCTAGCTTGCATTTGAGCTAAGACACTCACAGGAGTCTTCAGCCCGTTGCCAGTGCAGCAGATTTCCAATCCACTGTAGCTATCACATGAGAAAACAAGAACTTTAGGCTGAAAAAGAGTATGAGAAAGCAATTCTGGGTCCTTGAGAGGCATAAATGGCAGCTGATCTGAGAGGGACAGCAAGGACTCTCAGCACAGGCTTCTTCTAAAAGGCTCACAGATGGCCTCACCCTGAGCCACCCCTCCAGCCATGGACAAGCACACACCCCAGTGGGCTGTGCTGGATGAGAAAGGTTAAATCTATCATGTCTTTGTGGTGGCCACATTCTCTCCCCGGCAGGAAGGATCTGCTCAGTGCTGGGGAAAGCTCTGGCCGTGGCAGATGTCCTGCAGCCAGGCAGCAGCAGCAGGGGAGGTGGCTGTGCTGGCAGTGGCTGCTCTTCTGCCAGTTGTACATCTTCTTTAGGTTTCTCATCAGAAAACCACCTTCAGTGCCTCAGATTTTCACACACACTCTTCCAGACAGGGGTTGCTGGAGCAGAGGTGAGTGGAGCTGTGGCAGATCCAGGGGACAGGAGGGACAGCAGTCACAAGGGTGCAAGCTCTAACTTCACCATTTGTCCCAGCTGCCTGCAGAGCATGGCATGGCAGCCAAAAACACCCAGAGGATGTACTCTGCCCAGCACTGTCACCCACCAGCACAGTCTTTCCTTCAGAAAACATCTCTGCCTGGTGCCTTTTGCTTTCCCCAAAGAGCCCAGTCCCAACCCATGCCCTGTTTGCACCCAACTGCTCACCTTGAGTCAAACCAGGGAGTGATTTGGTGATCCTGGGGCAGATCTTCCCATCCTTATTCACTGTCACTTGCACTGTAGGCAGTTACAGTCCCACAGAAATCAATGTGATAATGAATACTAATTAGTGGCAAGCCACAGTGGGAGAATCTGGCAAAACGTCTGTCCTTGCCCCAGGAGTGGGAGTTCCTCAGGTCCCTGCCATTGTGATGCAGTTCTGGGGGCCCTCACGAGCTTGTGGGAAGCCAGATTTTGAATATTTACAAGCAGCATAAAAATTGGCCCCAAAAATCACTTTCTCATCAGTTTCACTAAGCCTTAATTATAATGTAAATTGCAGAATTGGAAGGAATTCAGAGACGAGCAACAAATACGACTAAGGGGGTTGGAGGATTGATTTATGAGAAAAGATTAAAAGACCTAAGAATTATGCAGTTTGATTAAATGATGACCGTGGGCCTGATCTTGCAAACTTTTCCCAGAGATGGCTCTCCACATTAAAGAGAAAGCATGATTTAAAAATATCTACCATGTCCTCCAGTGGGAAGTTCTGCAAATCAGTATTCCAGCCTAAGAGAGAGGGGAGAATTAGTTTTCATCTTGCACCTAAGAAAGTAAAAAATTCTAGTACAAAGCTAAAGATTGTTTTCATTTTTAGAGGGTGTTATATTTGAAAAAAAACCCAACCAAATCCAATCAGAAAGAAATGGGAGGTATGTAAATACTTAAGGTCTGAAAATGACCAGTATAATAGGAGTGATAGAAAAATGATGCTTTTCATGTGGTAGGCCTTTAAATGTCTTTATTTGTACCTTTCTGAACTGATGAATTGTACATTTGCATGAGTTCTACACAGCTTTTAGTGCTTTTGAGGATCTGCTTAAGCTGTATAGATGTCACAGGACCAAGCATACGAAGCAATTCAAATGACAGAAGAAGCAATAGGAAAATGAGAAAGGCAGCACCTCAAAAGGAGAGATGCAAGTCCTAAACTGTCTCATGGCATGGCTGTGTTTGAAAAACCAAGGTGCAGTTGTGTATCACTTACCCAAGCATGGTGTTGATATTGTTTTAATAATCATCACAAAATTAAATAAATAAGATTTATCATGATTGGCAAGTCAGTCTTCCTAAAGAAAAAAAAATAGGTAGTGTTTTCCTTAAAGTTGGATTGAAATATTTTACATAGGAAAAAGCAATTTCTTTTTGTTAAACTTGAGAAATATCAGAACCTTAAACTTATTTTCGACAGGTATGGCTGGTATGGCCATAAAAAACTTCAACAGGTTTTTCTTAATTAAAAATGCATCTACTGTTTTAAAAAGCAAAAAAACCCAATTTAAAGTGTCAGGTGAATCAAAATCAAACCTAACATTGAATCAAAAAGTAATGAAATCAGAAGCAAACCCAAAATTCATATGAATCAAAATGTAGTAAAAGAGAAAAATAAACAAAAAAAAAAGAGAAAAACTTTTGTGCTTTGGCTTAACCTAAGCAAAATTCCACTCATTTTTTACCTGTCTGTCCATCTCTAAAATCCATCACTCATCAGGCTCTTGTTTTGGGTAGCTAGTGGACATGGATTCAGTGCATGACACTGGCTCTGCAAAATAGGGTGCATGTAAATAATTCCTCCAGTCTTGGCACAGCAACTGAAAATCCTCCCACTGCTGGTCCCTAAACCAAACCTGGCCCAGAGACATCTGCCTGAGTCCACGTTGGGATGGAGAAAGCAAGGTCCCAGCATCTCCAGGAGCAACCTCAGTGATTGAACAGATTTGTAGTTATATCAGCAAGCAGAGAAGTAATGCCTATTTCAGAGGCCCCAGAGCACATTAAAAAAACCCCGCATTATCTTTCCCAAAAACCTCACAGCTGCTTATCTGAAGCAGTTCATGACAGTGAAAGAAGTGGATAAATGTGTCATGTAATGCTGCAATGAGATTTTTAAAGGCAGGCATGATTTCACTTAGGCAAGCAAGGGAAGGGTGAGTCAGCAGATGGTTTTGTAAGAGCGATCCACAGCTGGCTCCGGCGTGGTGGCTCCAGCGTGGCGAGCAAGGCAGGCTGGCTGCTGGGCTGGGATGGTGCCAGCTGTGACCCTGACCTGCCAGGACACAGTCACCAAGGTCAACAGGGAGAGAAACAACACCCGAGGAAAACTCCTGAGGCAGGGGAGACAAATGCCATGGGAGAAAAACACCAAAAATTCTTTGTAAGCCAGGGTAGGTCCACCGTGGTCTTCATCCTCCCTCCCATGGCTGCTTCGTATTGCACCTCTCTGATTCCCACAGAAATTCCTCTTATGGAGGAAGAGGAGGATGAAGAGGAAGAGAGAGAGAAAGGCTCTAGGAGGCTTGGGAGCTGATGCCCCCCTTACCAGCGCCTCTTTCACACATGTCTGGGTCCTCCTTCCTCCATGGGACAGGGCTGATGACCTGCTGGTGCCAGCACTTTCCCACACATCACAGTGCCTGGTTGGGGCCAGCTGCTCCAGAACTGCCTGGGAGCCATGGAACAGCAGCCCTAGGCAATGTCCAACCCCCAGGCAATGCTGACACAGTCCCACAGAAGATTCCCACCCAGGAGCCCTCTTGCAGGGAATGTTGCTATGACATCTGAAAAGCAGGTGAGTTCTGCAGCACACAAATGAAGGGCAGGTAGGTGTCCTTGCCCCCTCTCCGAAGCTGGGGACATCAGGACCTCCTCCCTCTGTCCCTGTGCTGCAGGAGGAAAGCAGGAGCAGCCAGGAAGGAGCCATCAGGGTCCTTGTCACAGATACAGCACAGCCCATTCTGTGGAGGGCGGAGATGGAAGGAGGAACTGAGAGGCACAACCTCTACAGATCACAGAATTCTACCTGTGCTCTGTAGACCAAAGTTTCATCCAGGTGTTTTTTTTTTTCTTTTTTTTTTTCCCTGCTCACCTGGTCATTCACATGGCATAAATATCCTACACAAGTGTGTTCTGCTTCACATCTACCAAACACCAACAACACCTCAGCCATCCCAGGGTACTCATGAGGTGACACGAAAACACCTTCAGGGAGAGAAAAGGAAGCAGTGAATAGGGGATGGTGAGCAAGATAAAAAACTGGGTGAAGCTTTAAAAAACTGTGGATTTATTCACAAAATACAGGGGGTTTATCAACCCTAATTTTTATAATAACCTGTGCTTTCATATTTTGCCATGCGAACTCTGATAGGTTTTCATGCCTTAGTCTTATAATGCTGTTCTACTTGATTATTTTCTCCGGTTATTCCTGCACAGGTTCACAGTCACCATTGCATTTCTTCCTCTTTTTTTTTTTTTTTTTTTTTTCCTTGGAAGAAACTCATAATCAGCCTCCCTGAAAAACTCTGCAGTTCAAGAGTGCCATCTTGAGGCTTCCTACGTATAAAGACCATGTGCTGATTGAACCTCGACTATTCAGGGAGTTATTTACATTTAAAAAATCATTTTAGAAAGGCATGAGCATGTGTACAGAGGGGCAGTTCATTTCTGCTGTGTATTACCTGGAGTTAAGGGATCCAGCCAACAGAAATGTCACTCACAGTCAGGATTTTCAAAAGCAAACAACACTAGTGAGTTCTCTGCTTCGGGATAAACTGTTTGAAACGCCTCAGGAGATACCTGGTGGTCAGATTGTGCTCAGTTCCAGCCTTCTGAAAAATCAATGAACTTGCAAAGTGTTTTAAGCCAGGTACTGAAAATGAATAATTATTGTTTTAATCTTTTTTTCTATAAGATGCACGTTTGTATGTTTAGTTTAAGTTAAAGGCAAATTCAGAGAGAAAATAAGACTGTGGCTTTCAAAACTATTTTAAGTCGACATGTGAAGAATACTGCTTTAGATATTCCCACGCTTTAAAATAAAGGAGAAACCTTCATGGTTTGGAGTATAAGCTATGGGGTTATTATGAAATCTTTCTCCTTCTACAGCATGGTCCAGACACCAGCGATTTACCCCTGCAGGAGAGCAAAGGGGTAGATTGTTACAACCAATCATCCATAGGTTGAGAATTTACCGTTGAAAGTGGGATGTTGCTTTTCATTCTCCCTGCTGTAGCTGCCAGGTGGCTTTGGGCTTGGGAAAAGGATGTGTGCCAGCACGCTCACAATGAAGTGCCCCAAGGATGAGGCGCCACAGGAAACCAGAGACCCTCAAAAATATGCATTGTTAGCACCACAAATAACCCCGTGTTCCCTCGGGATATTTTTCATTTGGAAGCCGAGCAGAAACGTAAACCTTTCTGAAAGGATCGCCCATGCTGTACATCCCCCAGTTATCAGCACTGTCAAAGTTGCACAAGTATGTTCCTTTTGGTATTTTTACAAGAATTTTAGATTGCATTAGATGGGAAGTCATAGAACTGTGAATTTGACTGAAGTCCAGATGAAAAGCAATCTACCTCCAGCTACAGGAAGAAGTCCTGCTCGTTTTCCAGCAGCAGCAGACTGCAGCAGAAGGTAATTTTATCCTCAGCATTTAGTGCAGCTACGATACATCTCACAAAAGAAATCCAGTATCGGCTCTGATCATCCTTAAACTATCAGGATCTGAGTCATATCCCGGTCTGGAAGGAGGAGTGGGTAAGAAACTAATTTCCCTTTCACAGCAGAGAAAACCACGCATTTAAATTATTATTTTTCTTGCTCGGAAGTCCAAAATACCTTGCCAACAGTCGGTGAAGATGTGTCAGATCCTCTGCATGGGGTGGGAGCACCTTGGGACAGCCCATGGACTGTGTGTCCCACACAGATCTCCTTGTGCTGCTGGCCAGGGCAGCGCCAGGATGACTTGGGCTGAAAGAGAGGATTTTTTAGTAGTCCAACAGAGCCTAAATAGGACAGCCACAGTCGAGGGGTTGGTGCAAACGAGGTCTATCTCCACACAAAAAGGCCATTTTGGAGATGAAGGTTGTGTTAAAGCTATTTACAGAGAATAAATGCCTGATTCTGGGTGTAGCCTGTGTTATTAATTGAGGACTAACACACTGCTGAGCATGAATGGCGAGGCAGAGTCTGTCTCTGTGTGACTGAGAGATCGCTGAGGCTGAGCTGGGAGCTGGTTCACTTGGAAACTATGGCTTGGGAATGAGCCAGGTGTCTATTTTGGGTCTCTTCATAGGCTGGAATTGCCTGCAGTCAAGCTGGACTCCTTTCTAGGACAAGCTAAAATGTTGCTCCCTCTTCTAGAGGAGCAAAGAGCAGGAATACTGCACTAACTAAAAAGATTTCAATTTACTTGTCTTTTAGCTCTAGGGATGTTCAAATAATTTTAAGCCTGCTACTGTAATTTTTATTATAAATTCCCAGTGACAATTGGGAAGCTAATCAAAAGGTTCAAGAAGATTTACACAAAAGTTAATTCCGCAGTCTAATCAACTGCTGAAAGGTTTTGAATGTGGTAGTTTTGACAATTAGTTAGCCAAATGTTACATTTACATTTGCCAACGAGGGATGGAATTTGAGCACATGTTAATATCCTTTTGAATGTTTCATAAAATTTGCATTAATCAAGGTATTACTAAGTTGTCTTCGAAGTTTTTTGTTTTGCAGTGACTGCAGTGCATCATAACATATCTTACGTGGGCTGTAAAAGGATGACATTGTGTCCTGCCTCATCTTCAAGTCGTATTCTAAGCAAGTATTTTTGCCTGTGTTAGTACGAAATCTAAATGTTCTGGAAAATTGTAATTTTGGAGACTTTTTCCTTTGTGTTATTTTGTACATTCTTAAGATATTTTAGGTACATGACATTCATATGTATGCCTTTCTATAAACTTGATTTATAACTATAAACCAAAAGTAACTAGTGCTACCTTCTAAAATGATTCATACAATTAAAACTTAAAAGTTTTTTTTTCTATCAAAGTCAATAAACTTTTTTCTCTGAAGAGATAAATGGATAAAAGATAAAAGAAGACTTCCTTTACAACCCCTGGCCAAAGACTAACTACTGACAGTGAGTGGGAAAATCTCCCAGGTTATGTTCAAAAATGGGGCTGAAGGACACACATCAGGAGAAAACCATTTCATTGGAAGGAGAGCAGCTTGTCTATCTTGAGTTAAGCCATCACTGCAGTGATTTGGAATGGTAAATGCAGGAACATTCCGTGGATATAGCTGTGAGGTAAGAAAACCATTAGCGGTTTCAGAAGATATTTCTGCCAGGGACATGCAGATCATTTTTTTTTCTATTCCTGCATGTGTAAGAAGTATTTCCAGGAGAACTTAAATAGCATCACTTGCTTGAGAGCAAAGTGTTGGAGCTCATGCAATGAGAAGAGAATATGGAAATTAACAAGTAATAGAAAAGAAAACTGTTGTTTCAAACACTCTCTCCATGCATTGAGAAACACAGAGCGCTCCACCAGTGCTGCCACCAGCAAATGCCAACTGCACATTGTGAAATGCTGGGTATAGTTCTGTGATAAGATTATGTACATATTTTGTCTGCTTTAAGCAAAGAAACTTTAGGAATAGGACTTAAAAGAAGGATTGTCCTTGAATGAACTCTGAAAAAATAAAACCATATAAAAACTGTATGTAATCCTCTTATCTTTATTCATTGTTTTGGATCCAGTTGTAAAGTGAGATGCTGAGTCCACCTGCCTGAAGGTCTAGAGCTAGAGAAACCAACCTTGTGAGCAAATAAGTGAGAAAATCATTACAAAGGGAGGGAGTGAGTGTGTGTGCACATGCAAAAATTTGCCATGTGAATGATGGTATGTATAAATGCACATATGCTACATTGCAGCTGGCTGAATGATTGTTCTGCAGTCAACCCCAAAATTACACAAAGGGGAACTTGCAAGTGTGTGCAGGCTGTGAATTCCTCGTTGTGTGAGGAGGCACCATGAGTATTATGTTCACCTCCACCAGTCATCAGCCAAGCCAGCCACGATACAAAACCAGTTCAACCCAGACTGAAATAAAAAAAAAACTAATTGTAAAGCTGTCTATATTTTTAAAAATAAAATAAAAAATAAATATGTGACTCTGTGTGTGTGACATCAGCTGTCTTGAGGGTATCCAGTGTTTCTGAGTGAAAACACCAGTGCTAGAGCTCTCCAACCTCACCCCTTGTACCATGGCTGGTGCCCTCACCAGCAGGGCACCTTGCACCAATTCATGCCACAACTGTGGGCGTGATGATGGGGACAACAGCCCCACACTAAGGGACAGAAGGGAAAAAAACTACACAGAATGCTGTGCATGCCTTTTTCCTTTGCTGATTTTCAATCTTACCCCAGGGGAAGATGTTCAGTTTTCTTGTTCAAAAGCTGAAGATCCAGATGGGAGCAAGGCTGTAAGCAAGACGGCTGTGGCTGCTGGCATTCCTAAAGCAGATCCACTTATTCTCATTCAGAAACAGTTTTGACAGTGTTAAAACGAAGGGAGGCAGAAGAAGTTTGCTGAACACTTCTTCCATTGCTGTGGCCATCAGTGGGGCTGATAGGAATCGTAGGAAATTAGTGCAGAATAAAGCAGCTGCAAATAAAGGCACAGCCTCAAGCTATGAAAGTGACTCCTGAGTATTATTTTTTCTCTGGAGAGGACTGCCCAGTCTCCCAGGAAACCAAGTTTGGCTACATCCTCTTCTTGCCTTTCATGTAATGTGTCAATAACTATTTATAATTGTTTTTCCCTTCACATACAGTCAGAATACACATTAACTCCAGGCAGAAGCTTTTTCTTTTTAAAGTCAGTGGAAACACAGGTTTCAATTTCCTCCCTGTTTCTGATTTATGATTAATACACATCTCCTTTGCAATGGTTCATATGCTGCCACTTTTGAACAGAAAAGCACTAGGGAACTTCCAACTTTGAAATTAATTACAGGAATAAAGGCTTCTCTGCCTATTTTCTAATTATCCCTTTCTTTGTTAATGCCAAATAATGCCTTTAGCATCTTCCTGGAAAAAGTCTCATTGATCGCACTCTGTGATTATAGTGCTTTTATCTCCCATCTGTGCTGTGAAAGCTACAGGCCTTCCATTTCCAAAGCAAAAACCTCCATGATTAAAATCATTAGTACAAACAATAAAATAAAATAAAGAGATCTGTACAGGTACATAACGCAAGTCATACGCAAGGCAGCCTTATCTAGTCATGGATGAAGGAGGGGGGGAAAAAAATGACATGACTCTGTGATTGAGGGACAAATTAGACTTTAAACTAACCTAAGAAATTCTGCAGACACTGAGAAAACTCCCAAGCATTAAGAGTCCCCTGGTGAGATGGCTGGATGGAGGTCACATCCCAGCCAACACGGAGCTCTGGAGCCAAGTTCTGCTAACCCCATGTCTCAGTTGCAGAAGGGACTCTCACAGGTCAAGGTGGCATGCCCGTCCATTCTGGCCTGCCCCAAAAAGTTGGGAGAGCAAGGAGGATCCCAGAGATGGAGCTGGAATTGAGATGGATGATAACCTGAGACCAGAGCCAGGAAGAAAGAACCTCTTACCAAGCTCAGGGGTCAGGACAGAAGCACCCTGGGGTGTCAGCCCCAGGAAGTAGCAGCAGCCCCACATTCTGTCTGTCCACCTTGCCCTGCCCAGCACAGGGAACCAGCAGGGATGGAGTGATTGTGATGGCTTAAGCTTTAGCTTTCAGGTTTTCCAGATTCTGTGCTGCCTAGGGGTGTAGTTCTGAGCCTCATATTAAGTGTTATTAAGCTCTCTTCACAGAGTGGGGAGACAAAACAAATCCTTTTCCTGCTGGAGACCAAGGACAACAGTTACAAGTTTTCAGGCCCAACAGCATAAACAACAGTGGACTGAAGAGAGAAAACAAGAAGGATGGGACTTCATAACCTGAAGATGTAATTGGACAATTAAATCCCAATATGCAAATAGACCAAAACTTATAAAAGCGTGAGACCTCGTGACTGGTCAGGCATTTTGGGACCATTTTGGGTCCACCTTGGGTGTAGCCCTGGCCAGGCTCTTGTCCTGCCCAAGGTATGTCCTTAAAGGCCTTTCAATAAATACCTACTTTATTCTCCAGCTCTGTCCAGTCTCTGTTCCAGCTCAGCCTTCCCAAGGCATCAATTGTGGTTTTACAAGTTATTCAATCACCACCCAGCCTTGCCAGGTGTCTCTGGGAGGAGGTTTTCATGTACAGTGACTTCTGAGCAGAGCCCAGAGAAGGGAGTTTCCCAGTGTGACATCTCCCTGCACCCATGGCAAGCACCTGGTGGCTGCTGCTGCACTTCCCCATGAGATATTCCCTCCTGATTGGAGTGGGCTGTGCTGTGGGAGCAGTCACCTCGCAGGAAGAGCAGAGGACAGCCTGTGCTTGCCTTGAACGCCTCCTCCCCTCTTGCCACACCTTGTTCTGTGCCCACCTGCCACAGCCTCCTGGGGACACCAGGGCAGGGCCAGCAGCAGGGCTGGGTGGGCTGGAAGAGCTGGATTTCCAGGACAGAGCTGCAGGGTTCTGCCAACATTATGAAACTCACCGAAAAGGGCACATGCGTCATTTTTTTGCTGCATGCACCTCTCATCAGACCTTGTTCTCTTTTTCTTTTTTTTTCCTTTATCTTGGTTTTGGTTCCACAGCTCGTTGTTCTCTAGCTTGTTCTCATGATCCTTTGAGTTGTGCCATGGTGCTTTGAGCTGCTTGCAGAGGAGTTGGCAGATGGCTCCAGATTTTCCTCCCGGTGTGATTTAACCACGGAGAGCCGGAGGGGATGACGTTTGTGCAGGTTGGTGACCTGGAGGCCTGGAAGCACTGCTGCAAGCCTGGAGGATGATGAACTGTTGTGTAATGGAGAGTCCAAAAAGTACACTGAAAGCTGAATTACAAACACCTGGGGAGCAGTGGTGCTCTCAGCTCCACCTCCTACATTCCCCCTTGAAAATGTGAGTTTGCTTTCCATTGCTTTCCTGATTTTTTGTTTTGTTTTGTTTTGTTGTTGTTGGGTTTTTTGTTGTTGTTTTTGTTTGTTTGTTTGTTTGTTTTTGGCATTACAGAAATGGCTAAAGCTTTTCCAGAGGAAATATTAGTGAAATGCTATGGAGGATCATAAGTAACAAAGCCCTGGGTTCCCCCCGCTCAAACAGGATCCCAACAGCTCAAAAACAGCTTCAAAGAAATGATATCATAGCAGCAACGGCAGCAATAAATGTCTGATAGAGCAATTGGAGAAAGGTCCATGAATTTTAGGACAACGTGTGCTGTCAGAAAAGAAAAGGAAAAAAACCTCCCATGTGTTTAAGTGTTCGTTATGCAAAGAAAGTCTATCTTTTTTGGCAATTTCCTGAAGGGCTTGAGGTTTCTTGGGTTTTCTTCAAAGAAGATCCACAGAAACCAGTCAGAAAATGAGCACATTCCTTGTAATACCTAAAATTAACAACTGTGAGGCCCCAGTCTAGACCTGATTCACTTCTTTAAATTAGCTTGGCCTGCACTTTTCATTTATTTACTCACCCAGCAGCCCAAGGGAATATTCTTCGTGTGTGAAGCAAAGCACGTGCCCTTGCAAGAGCAGATTTTATGTCCCTAAAAGCAAAAATGTAATGCTGCAAATGAAGGAATGCCTCATTAGAATTGCATTTACTTCACCACAAATGCCAGCCATGGTTTTGTTTTTTATACCCACACTTATGGATTCCAGATACATTATGCTACCAAAAAAGGGGCCACAAGTGGCCTGTGATATGATGCCTTGCCTAAGGGTGTCTTTGCAGCTCATTAAAGAGTTGCCTAAGGAGCATGTGGACAAAGGGGTTGTGGGGAAATGGAGAGGTGGAGGATAGCTGGCAACGATCCCAATTCAAGAGCAATTCCAAGAACAATGGGGCTCAGGATGGGATTCTCATCTCTGTCTTCACACAACTTCCCAGGAAGAAATACTCTTCCCCACAGACAGTTCCATCACAGCAACAGCTAAGGATCAAAAGCCAACCTTGAAACAGCTTTCTATTAATGTTTGTTTAAATAAAATGAGCTTTGGATGAAATTTCAGTTCTTGAAATTATAACAGATTTTTTTTTTTTTCTGGTTGGATTCAGTTCTGCTTTCCCGTCCACGTTTTGCTATAAGCAAAGTTATGGCCAACTTCTTTTATCTCAGTGAAATTTTGCTTTCATGAATTCGGGAAAAAAAGAAAGTGGAGTGTTTGTTGTAAAACACTGTCAGGAATTCCCCCAGCTAACGCTCCTTTGCTTTTCTCTCCATAGGCTGAAACAGAAAGTTTTGCTTTTGGAATGGGAATAGTTTGCATATTGCAGCTGGGAAAAGCACATCTCTTTCTGAACTCTGGGAGGCAAAGGCAGCCTAAGGAGGCACTTGCATGGTTGCATTGCTGGGAGATGTTAGCCTGGGCTCCCACAGACTGCTGTGACTATCCATGCCAAGAGGAAAATGTATTTTATTTACAAGGTGCAGAAAAGTTGCAGAATGTTTCTGAAGATTGGTGGCTGCCCTGTGAATTCACTCTCCACGGAGTTCAACAAGCAGTCAGCTGCTGAAAGAGCCCCTGAAAGTTTTCATTGAGTTGCTGGCTGCCTCCCCTCACCAGCTATCTTCCTGACTGAGGTTAAATAAGGACAAGCCTTTAAAACTCTACTATCTTAAAACAAGTTACCTTATTTTTTGCTGATTTGGCATCTATTTCCATGGAAACAGGAGCAAGAACTAGAAGCCAGCAGCTGAAGTTGGCTACACCACTGCTCTTGGCTTGTTCTACTTCCATTTCCATGGAAACTGATGCAAAATCACTGCAAACAAGGCAAAGTTTGCTTTTTTTTTTTAATTAACCCTTTCTTGATTTTCCACTTCCAGATTAATTTGTTGCCAGAAAGGCAGACACAAAGTCACTAGAAATGCAAGGAGGAGCAGCAGAGATGCCTCCACGAGCCCGTGCAGGTGTTTGCACGCGAGTATGTGTGTGCACTTCATTTCCTAACAGGAATCTTCAAAGTAATCTCCAATTTACTTGCAGGATGCTAAAGAAAAAGAAGTGTGTGATGTAAGGGAGGGCAACACGCATGATTGTCCCCCATGGAGGTTAAAGGCAGAAATAATAAAGGGGCAATGGAGGAAAGCAGTTTGATGAAAAGAAATGACACTTCTTGCCTACAGCTTTATACATTTTCTAGAGTTTTCTGGAGTATTTCTCCTCTGAAGATAAGTATGGTCTTCTTTTTGGCTAAAAACCCATTGGAACTCAGATTTTGGCATACTTTTGTCTTTTTTCTTTCTTTTTTTCCCCCTCCTGATCTGGCAGTGTGCTGGAGCACAGAGAGCACAAACCTTCAGAGGCGCTGGGTAACACATGAAATTTGATGTGGAGCCAGAGAATTTCAGGCTGTGTTACAGAGTTTGGGCAGGCTGGGATTGACCATGGAACATGAGACACGCGGGTTTTCTTTGAGTTCATGGCTGAACCTCATCTGAGATTAACTCATGTTTAAGGAATTGAGTCACTTACCCTGCTTTGTTAGCAGGGATTTTGGTGCCCGTCCTAAAAAAAATCTTCATCCAGACATGCAAAGCCCAACGTAATAAAGCATTGAATCATCTACCTGGGTCCTCCAAAAGCCAAAACAAATATAATTTATGGCTATGCTCTGCTGTTTCACACTGCTGGACAAATGCTTACATGTAGAAGAAGTTTTCCAGATAGTAAATCTGCTTAGACATGGGGGGTTTTTGAGGACTCTCCTGCAACTGATTGTTATTTCTTCTAAAATACAAGGGGGAGGCTGGTGGGAGAAAATGGCTAAAGAGAATGGAGGTGGCCTAGGTCACACATCTAGTTATTAAAATATTAAAACGCTATATTTATAGCCAGAAGATAATAGAAGCCAAGGTTTTAAGAGAAATGAAAAAAAAATACAAAGAAAATCAATACTTTTCATGTCTTGATTCATTTTTTCTTCCAATTAATACACTTGCCAGTTTTAAAGAACCTCTTCATATTTGCACTGGACACAGCAGAACCTGGTCTGTACCAGCTCTGATCCCACCTGAACAGGAATCGGTGCCTGAATATCAAAAATTGTTTATGAATATGGAAAATTGTCACCTGCAAATGTCAGCTGCATTCTTACTAAAAACATCCAAGACTATAGGGAACATATTCCCTTTGGTATGTGGGAAAAACAAAGGTCACTGCCTAAAGTGTACCTGTACTGTTAAAATTCATACTGAAATTCCCTAATCCTAGCACTGGGTATTGGTCAAAACCACTCCCAAGGTTACTCAAACCACTCTCCACATCTTCCTCCCAAACTGTTTCTGCTTCCATCCAGACAGCTGGAATGACACAGATGATTAAAAGAGGGATTCCAGTCTGATGGACAGAAAACAAATGGGGCCAAACAATGGGTATCTAGAAAGAAAGTTGTGGTTTGACAAATTTATGGCTTAGCAGTCTGCCACTGGATCAAATACCTGTCCTGTTTTATTCTTTTGAGGCATTATTTTTTTAAAGGTATTTCATTTACCAAGTAACTCTTTCAGAAGGAATCTTTTCATACCCATACTTCAAAAGTTTTTCACTTTGGTCTTGGAAAGCAGGCTGGTTTTTTTAACAATTCTGCTTCATTGGCCAACCTATTCCAAAGGGTCTCCCTGCCATGCCATTTTTATTTTAGAAGACCATGTTTTGTCCTGCTTTTGTCACGCAGAGGAAGGTGACAGAAAATCTGAACGACACCAAAAAGTCTGCATTATTTTTTTAATCATTTTAACTGCTGGGATGCTAAACCAATAGCACATATCCAAGAAAAATATCGTGGGTGGGTCTTTCCCCTCTGAAAAATTGTATGGTGTGAAAATATTTCTGGTTTTTGATAGGAAAATATTTTTATTTCTTTATTTATTTAGCCTAGGAAGTGATGCTTTTTCTTTGTTTCAGTATCACCAGAAAAAATCACGAGGCAGGCATTGGTGTTGCAGCTGCAGTCACTTGGGCTTGGACTGGACCTAAGGAGCTGTGTGGTTCTACCAGTGGTCAAAGAGCCCATGCAAAGTCACCACCAAGGACAGCTGCTCCTTGAGGAGGAGCTTTGCTCCCTTCCCAAGCAGCTCCTTTTTGCCTCTTTGCCTCATCCTTTGTGCAGGGAGTGACCAGCACAGCCCCGTTCTGGTGTGCAGCCAATTTTCTTTTCACTGTCATTTTCCCTTAGGCTCGAGATTCCTGCATCTCATTTTCTGTCTGTGGATACTGATGCACCAAAACCCAGGATACTCTTCCCGCAGTCTCTGCTGCTTGGCATGGTCTGCCATAAATGCTGCAAACACCAGAGCAGCTGATAGTATTCA
Organism: Sinosuthora webbiana; assembly: GCA_013397395.1. Taxonomy (NCBI): domain Eukaryota; kingdom Metazoa; phylum Chordata; class Aves; order Passeriformes; family Sylviidae; genus Sinosuthora; species Sinosuthora webbiana. The sequence continues at coordinate 189,504 of VXBN01005340.1, read as the reverse complement.
GTGCCCTTTTGTACTGACATTTCAGCCTCTCACAACTAGAACTGGCCTTATCTGTTGGCTGCAGCGCCTGAGGCTTTTCTTCTCACTGGCTTTTTCTTCCAGCTGCCTACCAGTACTGTAAAGATTTCCCAAAGAACAACAGGTTTCCTCTTCTGCAGCAGAAGAATGGAGACAGGGAGAATCCAAAAATACCGCAGATACAGAACAATACCTTTTTTATACATAACTAATATACTAGGTTATTGATGCTTCAGATTAATTACATCCAAGATTATCAAAAAATAGAAATTATTCCCTGCTGAGGAAAAAAAAAACAAACAAATTTGTACCCCTCTTTTAATATTTTTATTGATTCAAAAATGTAGAAAAATCCATACACACGCAACATCAAACGTTCTCAAAGAGAACTGAAGTGCAAACATTCTCTGCCAGCTCAGCTGTGGTGTTTCACACCATCCACACCTCAGTGGCCCCTTTTTCTGTCTGTATTTGTAGTCTGGGCAGTGGGGTTTGTTTGCTTGAGTTTTTTTCTCCTCCTCTTCCTTTCTCTTTCATCTTTCAGCAAAAAGAAAAAGGGAAAGAAACAGGGTGGGGAGAACAAGACTCTGTAACAGAAGATGTCCATTAAAAATCCAACTGGAACAAACATTTTCTGTTGCAGATCTCTTCAAAACAGATGTTTCTTTCATAATCATGCAATCGGGAGGAAAACAGAGAAAAAGGAAGTGATCGCATCCTCCCAAGTGCTGGGAGTTTTGTAGCATTCAAAGAGTCACATTTTTCGTTTTGAAAGAATTGAAAATGTGTCAAGCTGCTCTAGCTGTTAATCCACACATCCAGCCTGAACTGGGGTTGAAGTGATAAGCAGTTTTGATACCAAGCCTGAAGTGATTATTTGGCAATAGTTTAATGATTATCTTGGATGTGATTAATGAAAAATACCATGAAGAATAATCACGGTTGCACCACGCCCTGAGCTGATTTCCACCCTGTCCTGCGAAGCCGCTCTGTGTGGCGGCCAAGGTCTTATCCGGACCCTGCAGGCAGCATGACCCAGGCTGGGATTACTGAGGGCCTCAGGAAGAGCAGGAGCCTCTCCTCTTCCAGCAGAACTTTGATTTTTCCTGTCTATTGTTTCCTTTCTGTGCGGTGGCAGTGAGATGCAGCCCTCCTGCAACCCGCCCGGCAATACCCTGTTGCTCAGCAACCCCATCCTTGCTGAGCAGGCTCTTCTGCAAACTTGGGCTGAAGAGGAAGATGGGATGATGTGACACCCAAAACCTGCTGTTTAGGCTGGCCAAGCAGCAAAATCTCCATGAGCAGGTGCAGATCAATAACAGCAAAGATCCTGGTGGCAATGTCAGCTGAGGAGCAGCAGTACTGCACCTTCTGCTCCTCTGCAGCTGGGATGTTTTGAAATGCTTATTGGTGATTATCCTGGATTATTTAATTAATTTTAACTAATTTAAAAGGTCTCCTGCTCTGCAAAGTCATTTCTGGTGTCCCAGTTCGATCCAGAGCATGGAACTGGTACCATTTTGCTTCAAGTGAACCAGCCAGCAGCACCAATGGGATGGGGAGAGGGAGGCTGCAAGGCTCTGCTGACATGAAACCCACCCTGGGGGCAGCTGGCAATGATCAGGGAAGGTGGGGAATAGACTGGGGTGGAAAGAGGCAGTGGGGAACAGCTGGATAACATTAATGGATTGGGTGGAAAGCAGGAGGTGAGTTAAGTAAAAGGTGTATCCCATCCCATGAATACTTGGGAAAAATCAGCTTGTGTTCTGATCTCCTCCAGAGCCAGCAGCAAGGGAGGGCAAACCCTCTACTACCTCGATGAGCAGTTGGAGATGACAGCCATACCCACCCAAACCTGCAGGGACTGGGTGGTTTTGGGACCCAGGAGCTCCACTGCCCACATGGTTATGACCAGAAGTGGGGCTGTACTTCCAGGTGTGCTTCCACACCCCCCCATGGCGTGGGGAAAGAAGGGATCAGGGAACAGAGGCTAGATAAAAACTTTTACCTCTGTTGGTAGAAGCCACTCCAAAAGCTTTTCTGCAACTGCTCTGACTTCGATAGGGCAGTACATTCCTATTGATCCTTCTTAAAAATTTTTAGAAATTAAAACTTTTAGAACACTAACAAAGCTTTTCTGCTAGGCCCATGTTCTCACACGGTTAATGGTGTTGCATAGGAGTCTCTTGTTACAAGTTTTGTGAAGGTCCCATCGGGTTGTTAGGGCCAGCCCTTCATTCCAGCAGACACCACAGAGATCCATGCCCTGAAAATCCCACATCCTGGCACAAGGAGAAGATCTACAAGGCTCCTGCAGACCTGGCTGTTCACCAGCTGACCACAATATCTCTGTGCCATGTCACCAGAAGGAAAGGAAAACAGAGGTTTGGCATTACCTGCTGAACGACCTCAGTAAAAGAGAGGGAGCTTTCAGAGGCACAGCCACTCTCACAACACTCCCCAAGCTGTGGTTTCTCACCTGCCTCTTTGGCTAGTTCAGACATACACCTACTCATTTTTAAGCTCTGGTTTTGCAGTGCTGTGAACATGAATGAGTGTTTCCTGCACATATCATCTGTGCTCAGGGACTGCCCAGCCTGAGCAGAAATGTTTGAGGGAAGGAGGGAGCTCAGACCCTGGGGGTAAATGCAAATGCCAGCAGCAAGCTTGAGGTGGACATGATGCACCAGCTCCCATTCTTTGGATAAAAAATTGCTTTTATAACACTTTGAGGTAATGCAGGCGTGATAGACTATACAAAAGCACACTTACACGTGCTGTTCCTTGGGAGACATAAACATCGCTTTACATGTGCCTGAGCTACACAAAAGTGCAAGAACAACACAGGCATCGAGGCAAAATTAATAGCACAGAGGCCCTGCTGCCCATGTATTGGGTTTTGTGCCAGACCCCAGGGTTTGCCATGAGAAAGGCTCAATTACCACCCCCAGAGGCTGAAGCCCTCCCCTTTGTGTGGGGCAGCACAAGCTGGGGCACCACGGGGACCTGGGTGTGTCTGCTCTTAAAATTGCAACAGAGGACTGAAGACAGAAGGAAGGCAACTGAATTAGTGAGGAAACTGAAGGATACGTGGTTTATATATTACGTAATGAAGATAAAGACAGATTGCTGGTGTGTAATTTTGGTACCATCCAGGGAAGAGCTGGGCAGGGAACAATGTGGGCATGGCCAAGTTTGCAGAGCTACTGGCAGGAAAGAGTGGGCAGGGCTGATTCCTGCCGAGGGGAGAGGAGCAATGTACCAACAATAGAAAAGGCCAGGGATAAACTTCTGGAAGTGGGACACAGCTAATATTTGTTTAGCTCTGGTTCTGTTTCTCTCCACCGACATATTTCAAAGAGCTTTATGTTGGAGTATTAGGCCAAATGCCATGATGGCTCAATGCAGAGTTGTGTGCTAAATGCACTTGCTGGTGTAGTAGCACTGCCCAGCCCCTCTGCTTTGCAGCTTCTGCAGGGCTCATTAAATCCCCCTTTCTTCTCAGCAGGGCTCATTATCCTCCTCTGTCAGTGCTGTACCCTCTAGACACACCCTAAATATCATCATCTCCATTTTGTGCATAGGGATGCACTAGGAGGTGAAGCAACCTCCTGTGGGGGTGTGGAGCCAAGGAGAGACCCAGAGTCTCCCAAATGCCACAACTAATGAGTATCTATGCTTTAAATAGTTGCCTTGCACTGTTAGGATCACCCAGCAACCCCTTCAGTGGGTGAGGGGTAATCACAGAGCCCAAAACACACCCCTGTGGCTCTCACATCCCTTAGTCCTGTCAGGTTAAATGCCAGAGGGGGTAATAAAGGATGTCTACAGTGCACCTTTTCTTCCATTAAAAATGTGCTAGGAAATGGCTTGGCCATTTGTTGTGAGTAGTCCACCTGGGGGGATAAGAAGTCTCCAAAGCCTCAGTCGGCTCCTCACTGCTCCCATGGTGAGATATGGCCCAGGGGAGTCCCCCATGTCAGTGAAAACACAACTGGGGTCAGGAGAGGACCAAGGCCCAGTGCCACCACGGCAACATGTGCTGCCTGCAGCCACAGAACCACCTGCTCCTTCAAGGTGTGCTTTCCTGGCCCTGAGTATCAGCCTGCCAGATCTCCTGGCATTGTCCTGTGCCCAGCACCCAGGCCAGGATGGGTAGCCTATGGGTAGTTTCCATAACTTCCAAGTCTTTGTCCTAACAAGAACAGCTTTTGGTGTGATCACAGTAATCTCTAAGTCTATTTGAAGCCTCTGACGTTCTCCTGAGTTCACCCCCACCCCTTTCTCTAGCTTCTTTCCAGTGCCAGGGCCATCAAGAAAAGACATTCCAAAGCACACAAAGTCTTGCTGAAGACCTCATTTTCCAAGAGGGTCGTAGAGGTCAGGCTGCTCTGTCAGCTGGGAGTTTTGGGAAAGCTGCAGGGTATCCTGCTTTCTCTTGCATGAAACACTGTGGTGCAATCACTGCTAAACAATGATCTTTTCAAGAAACAGAACAGTGATGATTCCACCTGACAGCCTTTCCAGCGCTTTCATGAGAAGGGCAAACCAAGCCAAGGCAGCATCTGAAAAGTCATGTCAGGCACTGTCACAAATCTCCAGGAATAAAGCAACACCAAAGGTCTGGCTTTGGGTAAAATGTGCATTTCTGCCACGCTACTACTCCTACCAAATCAGTTTTTTTTACTAAGTGTCCCACATGTGCCCTTTTCTCCAGCGACAGGATATCCTTCATTTGTCTGCACCAAGAGCAGATGAGCACTTCTTGGTGCTGTTTTCCAAGCCTGCTGATGGGAGGGTCAGCAGGGGCCAAAGCAGCTGCAACAAGGAAAGGAAAGATAACCATGGCAACCCAAGTTATCTGCATCCTCCATGTATTTCCTTCTCCCCACCCTACAGCAGATCTTTCCCACCCAAACCTCAAGCCAATAGAGCCAGTGACCAGCTGGCAGGATGGGGACTGCAGCAGGGTCTCCTGCACCCAGAGTGTCTTGCTGTGTTTCGGGGCTCACCACTGCAGGCTGAAGTCATCCAAAAGAGACTGAAATCCTAGAGAGGGACAGCTTGAAAAAATCAGAGCTCTCCACTACTGTAGATGGGGTGCTGGATATGCTGCCTTTGCTCCAGAGTTGCAGATCCATTGATGCTGCTCCTGGTCTTGGCTCTGGGCTGTGACCCTTCCACAGCAGCAACAGCTTCTCCGTCTGTGCCCCACGTCAAACCCAGCTACAGCTTTGGCCGGACTTTCCTGGGACTCGATAAATGCAACGCCTGCATTGGGACATCCATATGCAAGAAGTTCTTTAAAGAGGAGATAAGGTCAGAAACTCAGCAGAGTAATTTTTAAAGCGGTTCTGTGTAGTGATTTGAAAGTTGCCTGTTAGAATTTCCGAGTACTTTCATGAGCAACAATGCAAAGAGCAACTTAGCACACAGTTGCCATTACAGCACTTGGTGTTTTCATTAGTGCCTGTAAGCTGATGCTTTGTCTCTTTTCTTTTAAATCATGCAAACATGATCAGACTTCAGCCCTGAGCTGTAACTTGAAAGCAGGAGTAAAAGGCACAAATTTCTGCCTAGAGAGTGACTCTGAAAAAATTCAGGGCAGCGATGGGGGAAGGGAAGGGGGAAGGAAGAAATCAGCTTGTTTAGATTTACTGGAAATATTTTATTATGAGCAACTGACTAAAGGAAAAGGGGTTTAGCTTTGTAGGCTCCCAACAGGGTATATTAACTACAAACATATAAACATGCTGTATAATTTTGTACCAGGTGCAACAACGTGAATGTGCAGAATTTCACGTGCGTTTTTAACTAAGATCAAAAGGGATCTAAACCTGCCTGAGGCATGAGGACTTCTGCACACGAGGTTACCCGCACGCTTGAAAACAGCACGCAGCTAAATTGCTGGTACATTTTGGGGAGATTTGTGTGAGAACTTGAAGGCAGAAATTGCATCTGCCTCGCTGCTGATGAGACACACGCTGTCCAAGTGGTCATCAGACCAATCCAATCATTTTTAGGCTCAAAAGCAGAGCGTATCTGATGACAGCAGGGAAAATGTTGCTGCTTGTATTTGAGGAGAAAGTTAAAGGCAGTGCTTGGCAGAGGAAGGGCTTATTGGGTCTGATATGATTTATAGAGCCATATGCACTTTCTTTTATAGATATAAAAGCCTGGGGGAGAAGAAATTATTATAGTAAAATTGTATTTTTAATGCTATAATGTAAGGAGCATAGTATTAGACAAATCACCATTTTTATCTTAAACTATCCTATAAAACGTGGCATAGTAAAACCATAATGGTTTGTCTGGGATGGACTCAGAATACCAGACATCCATCCCTCCACTGCTGCTGGAAAAAAGGCAGCCTGTGGCTTTGCTGAGCCAGAGCACACCTTGCTGTTGCACATTGAGGGTCCCAGTCCTTGTCACATTTTTGTCGCTGTATTTCCACGTCCACGGTGCCAGAGTGAGCAGTTAGTGAGGTGCACAGGGCTGAGTGCTGGGTTTCTCCCAGCCCAGCCTGGATTCCTGTCCCAAAATGCAGCATGGATTTGCAATCAGCCCAGCATGTTCAGCTGGCTGACGGGCTGGAGTGGGTCTGCACGGGCCAGGGGTGCATTCAGGGTAGGGTCTGCCCTGCATTTCATTCCCTGCAGCAGGATGGCACCACAGCTGGCTCCTGCCCCCCTGCCCCAGGCTGCTCTGGCCCCTTTACCACTCACCTGTGCAGGGTGTTTAGGGACCTGCTGCCAGGCACAAAGCAGCTCCCTTTTTGGTTACTCCCACTTGGCCACTGGGGAGGCTGGGGCCACGCAGGTTCCCTCAGCTCTGCCAAAAATATCAGAAGTGCCTCTGGCTGTGGGGTTCCAGCTGCAGAGTGCACACTGGCTGTGGGGGAGAGGTGCTACGTGAGCCAAGGCAGGAGGGCCCCACGCTGGATTCCCTCCAGGGGACAGCGGGAATGGGGTGCGGGCGTGCAGAGAGCACTGGGGTCCAGGAGTGCAGAGCTACAGACATGTGGGAGCACAATACTTCTGCCTCAGGGGAGACAGAGGGGCTCCCCAAGCCAGACACTTCTTTTTCTCTCCCACCAGCCTGCAGCTGGCTTCCCACAAATAAGTGATAACGTGAAGTTCTGCACCGAGTGCTTCGGAAAGGGGAACTTAAAAATCTTCTCCTGAGCAGTCACTCAGCTTCAGGGTTTCCTTTGCATGGGTAAAACTTGTTCTCCCACTTGATTTCTTGAAAAACTGGGATTATTTTTTGGCAAGTGGGAGCTTAAAGTAGGGAAATTTCAGTGGTGCTTACGCTCTTTGATCCACCCTCATGTACCTTTTCACATGTTCGCAAAGGTGGATGGCACTTGGGTTTCTCTGTGTTAATTCACATTAGAACATGCTTGATTAATTCTCCTTCATTTCTGGGAGCTCTGACATGCATTCACAGTGAGGAGATGTGGGTTTTGTTCCCAGAACGGCTGGTGACTCATCTCTATACTTCCCTTATCTTTGCCCAACTTTATCCATCTGTAAATGAGAATACCAAGCCTGTCTACCAACTGTACTGAGAGCAGAGTGCAGTGAAAGTTTTTGTAAAATATTAGATTTTCAAAACACCGCAGAACTGAGCTGACCAAAACTATTCAAAGACTTGTGCCAATGCTGGTCCTGAGCTTTGTCCAAAAATAATGGGAAAGAAGATTGAAAAAGCTGGAATGCTTGAATTAGATGGGGGTTTATAGGCTAATTTTTTTTTTTTTTTAAGACTTAGCTTACTTAATTTTTTTTAAAAAAATGTGAAATTCCAAATGCAAGGAAAATTATTTTGGCCGAAACAAAATACTTCATTTCATTCAGGAAAAAAAGAAAGAAAAACAAGTTTGGGGTTCTTCAGCTTTTAGTTCTGGGTTGATCTAAAAACCTGTAATCTGTGACTCACTAACTCACATAGATCTTACTGAAGGCCCTTGGCTAAAAAGCTCTGTACAAGAGGGAGTTGTTACAGCGCAGCGTGGTGATGATGAATCTTGAAAGTATCCAGCAAATGTGCCAGGCCAGCGCTGTGCTGCCCAGAAATGATGCCAAATACAGACTTGCTGCAGCCCATGCCAGGTTCCCAGGCCAGGGTGGCTCTCCCCCCAGAGATCTGCAGAGGCAATCACTCCATCCACCCTCAAATTAACGCTCAGCCCTGGATTTCACACATCCATGCTTGTGTGCGGCAGCACTTTCCTGCTGTTTACCTGATATGAGCTCCCCTGAACACACAGCCCTGAGTCAAGTCACAAGGCAAATTTGTGAAAAAAGAAAGAGAGAGAGAAAGAAAAAAAGAGAGAAAGAGAGAAAGAGAGAAAGAGAGAAAGAGAGAAAGAGAGAAAGAGAGAGAGAAAGAGAAAGAGAGAGAGAGAAAGAAAGAGAGAAAGAAAGGAAAGAAAGAGAGAAAGAAAGGAAAGAGAAAAAGAGAGAGAGGAAAGAGAGAAAGAGAGAAAGAGAGAGAGAAAGAGAGAAAAAGAGAGAAAGAGAGAAAGAGAGAAAGAGAGAAAGAGAGAAAGAGAGAGAGAGAAAGAAAGAGAGAAAGAGAGAGAGAGAGAAAGAAAGAGAGAAAGAGAGAGAGAAAGAGAGAAAGAAAAGAAAGAAAGAAAGAAAAGAAAGAGAGAGAGACCCAGCCCAGAGCCATCTCTTCTCAGTACGTACGTGCCTGGCACACTGTGCCCGCTTTGCAGATTAGGCACTGGGAGGAGTCCTGATGCACAGCAGTCACAGTGAGGCACAGCAATTATTCTCTTTTCTTTAATCTTAGCTCAAAACCAGACCAAAAAACAAAACAAAACAAAAATACAACCCACCAGAACAAAAAACCCAAACCCAAACAAAGTGTTTATTATCATGTCAGGTGCCTTAATTGTAGGGAATCTTCAATTTCATACAGGGCAAAACACCCAAACAGCTGAAATGCTGGAATCCACCAACCTGTTCACACAAGGCTCCCCCACCTCTGGTCAGCCTTCATGGTAAATTTCTGGAAGGAGGCACATGGCAGGAGCTGAAAGCCAAAGCAGGGGAAGCACCAGTGTTTCACCCACCTTGGGCACCTGTGCCTGCCCCAGAGCTCAGCTGTGCAGGGTCTGTGGTGGGGAGAGGGAGTGGGGTGCTGCCTTCAGGAGGGATCATCTGATCAGTCTCTGATTGCAGATGGTGGCTCGTGTCGCTGAGTCAGTTATTTGCCTGAAATCATAGAAAATTAATCCTCCCCAAATTTCTCTGTGCCAATTTCCCAAATGGAATTTGAAAGGAAAAACCAGCTTCAGCTTTCAGATTTGTTAATATCTTGTAAGCTGTCTGAAACTCCGGCTAGGCTAATCCTGCAGGGAACCTCTTGCCTCTCCTGTTTCACTTCTGAGCTACCGGCTTTAATTTATGGTGAGATTGAATTAGGACGTGCTTTCCTACGCACTTGGACAAGGAGCTCAGGGCAGGAGGGTTCAGAGGCAGCGAGGGCAGGACGTTGGCCAAACCAAAGGTCAGAGCTGGGCCATTTTTCAAGAGCAGGTTACAGACACCCTCCCAGAAGAGGCACCGCGCTCCTCAGCTCCGGAGTGCGCGTGTGGGCAGGGCTGAGGGGGCTGCTGAAACAAAAAAAAAAATTACCTAATTACCCAGCCCATATGCTCCCCTCCTGTGCCTGTGTAGGGGGAGCAAATTAGTGCAAGATCTCCATGGCTACAGAGGCGCTGCACGCCCAGGGCACACACACCCTGTCCCCCCATCACACCCCAAACTCTGCTGCTGTCGGGGAGGTCACCCATCCTGGCTGCTGAAATACAGTCAGCAGGAGAAGAGCTGGGGAGACAGGTAAACCCCTGAACTGACAAAAGCCACCACCTGAAAATAAGAGGTCATTTTGGTATTCCCAAATACATTTCTTGTCAGGAGGTTTTAATATCAGGAGGGTCCTTTAAAGTGTCAAGTACTCCTTTTTTGGGACCCTTTCTCTAGAAACAGGAAAATTTTAAAACACCAGGAATTCCTCATGAACCAAAACCCTGTAACCTTCTTCCTTTCCTCCCTTCCTCTACCCAAAAGAGCCCATTTGGGTGTTTTACCCTTCAGTCCATGGCAGCATTCATGACAAGGGATGGTACTAGTGGGAAGCAAAGACTTTTTTACCAAAGCACACTTCCTTAGCTGATGGTTTCAGCCTGCTCACCTCACCCCAGCACCTGGGGCCACCCAGCCAGGGTCACTTGGCCTTTGCCAGGAATGGCAGGAAGCCCTGGGTCCGGCCTGGAGGAGCTCAGCGGGGCGGGAGCCGTGAGGGTCTCCGTGTGGCTTTTTAACCCGCTCTCCGTGGGGCTCTCGTTTTGGTTTGGCAGGTTTGACACCTGGCTTTCTTCTCATTTAAAGCTGCCCCCCAGCTCCCTGCTCAGCTACTCGGGCAACTACACGGACGATGCCAAGAGCTGGCGGCTGGTGGACATCACCCGGCTGACCTCCAAGTACCAGCACGACCGCGCCGACAAGCGCATCTGCACCTCCCTGCTCAAGACCAAGACCTGCAGCCTGGAGCGGGCCCTGCGCCGCACCCAGCGCTTCCAGAAGTGGCTGAGGGCCAAACGCCTCACGCCCGACCTGGTCCAGGTCTGTGTCCTGTGGCTCCGGTGCCATTGCTCCCCTCTCACGGGGCAGAGCAAGGCCCTCGCGGTTTAGGGGTGTGGAAAGGGCCTCGTGGGGGTGTGTGTAGGGGTTTCTGTCAATGGCAGGGAGAGGGAACTCTGCAGACCTGAGACACTCCAGGAACACGTGGTTTTATTGCAAGGGTCGTGGGTAAAAGGGCCTTGCCTTCAGCCACCAGCCTCGGCTGAAGGGATGCCCCAAAGAGAGAGGGAGAAAGAGAGAGAGAGAGAGAGGGAGAGCAGAAACAAGGGCAAGAGGTGAGAGACAAGGGTAAGAGGTAAAGGGTGAGAGAGCAAGGGTGCTTGTTACAATACATTATATCTCCTTTTGTGTTGAATATTCTAATTTACAGTGACCAACCGGGGCGAGATACAAAACCTACAGACTTTGCATACAGCCTATGAGAACTGCTATATTACCATATCATTTTGTATTCTAAATTCTAAAGGCTACTTTCTTATCCATCTTTTCCCTGATACCTTGGTGGGGCTACACCCTTGGGTCCTTTGGTGTCCCTTTGTTTGCTATCACTCAAGCCATCTCCAGTCAATCACTATCTTCCTGCCATGCCGACATCTCAAAGCAAGCTTTCATTTCTATTTCACTCCCAGGTTTTATATTTTCAGTATTTCTTTCCAGGCAATCATATTTGTAGGCTTTTCCTGTCTCATCTTTCCCAACATCTCCCCCATTCTGTTGAACTACTAAGATACTAGAAATTGTGGTTGCATCTTGCTGGTTGGAGGGTGAGATTGGGTCATCCTGCCCGGTCGGTGGAGATGGGGCAGCCTTGTGTCCCCCCAGCCAAGCCCACGTGCCAAAGGGGAGAGGCAAAATGGTGCCCTGTTGGGAAGAAAAGTGCCACGGGTGAAAGCCAAGCCCTCCTGGACATGGTGAATCAGAATCAGAATCAGAATCTTTAGGTTGGAAGAGACCTCTGAGATTATCAAGTCCAACCCAACCGTAACCTTAACTAAACCATGGCACCAAGTGCCACATCCAGTCCTTTCTTTAACACATGCCATGGCACAGCCTGTCTAGGGTTGGGATGGGCTTGGCCCCAGCTCCTGGCTCCTTGTGCAGGTTGAAGATGAAGTCCTGTGGAAAACCATAGCACCAGGTGGCTTCAGGCGGGAAGATAACAACAGGCTTTGCACACTGACGTGGTAACAGCTCCAGTGGGGTGACTGCTGCCATTATTTTTTTTTTCCTGGTTTTCCATCATGTCTCAGCACTACAGGGTGTTGGGGTTTTTTTTCGATCATAAAGTTGTACCCAAAAGGGGCAGCCAGTGCCTTGAAAGTGATTTTGCTTTGGGCCAGGGGCCAAGTCAGTGTGGGTCTCTCTTGCGTGTGGCTGGCACGATGAGGGGCATGGGCAGTCAGAGCCAAAGCCTCGATTACTCACTCTCCTGCCATCCATAGCAAATGACCTCAGGCACAAAAAAGCACACTGCCCTTTCTCCCACAGTCCTGGGGTGTCACAGGCGAAGCCAGGACAGGAGCACAGTGAGTGTGGGTCACCACCACCAGGTAAATGGGCTGCTACAGCACAGGGCATCCCCCTCACCCCACCCAAACAACAGCAAAAGTTTGCAATAACCACTGGAAAGGGGCAGGGGCCGGGGTGGAGGTTGGATATGCACTGAACAAGACCCTGAGAGACAAAGAAGGATTATTCCAGTACTTCTTCCCATTCCAAGAGGGAAATGACTGGGAAAAAGTGACTTCATTTATATTTCTATGTAGGCAGCTGCTCCCTTCATCCACTCAGCTTTGGTGAGTGTTAAAGCTATGCTGCTGCTTTAGTTCTTCCTCTGTTATCCTGTGGAGCAGCACACCTGAGGAGAGAGAGGGAGAGATACACTGGGGTTATGCCTGGGCTGCACCAAAAAGGACTCACCCAAACCACTGACAGTCCAGCAGGACACCCTGAAGTCAGTACCCTTCCAGGTGGCGTGTCAGGGGAAAGATTTTTGGAGCAAAGCTATTCTGTATTTTGTTTAGTAACCTCAGGAGAGGCATTAGAGAGAGGGAATGGTGTATCACTTCCACTCAGAGCATCCCTCACCTGAGCTTGTGAGCAGGGACAACTCCTAAGGCTGGCAGGCAGCAGCTGCCCAGGCACCTGCTGGCCACCACTGTCCCCCCAGGCAGCCCTGCAGGGCCCTGCAGGAGGGAGAGTTGGGCTGCCAGGTCCTCCAGCCTTGCTGGAGTGTCCCAGGTGTTTGTGCCAAGCTGTGCTGCCCACCCAGCAGTGCCGAGGGAAAGGGAAGGAATCGACACCTTAAAGCTACCATTTGCTGAGCTGGGTGAAAAAGTAACTGGAGAAATGTGGCTCTGTGGTATCTCAGACCTGCTGCAAAGCTAAATCATGAGCTGAGCCCAAATCCTTCTCCTTAAAAGGCTGCTTCATGTGTTTTCCCTACCCTGTCCTCTCGGAGTCTGAAATGCCAGCTGAGCTGGCTGGGCTGCACGCACAGGCACACACACATATATGGATGCACATGTGCACACACAGCACCAGCAGAGACCCTGGCTGGGACACCCAGGCTTTGCACCTATCCAGTTTCTCCCAGGAATTTCCCTGTGCAGCAGCAGCGGGAAGCTGAGCTGATGCCGGCTCCAGGGCTGCTCTGAAGTGAGCTCAGGGCCAGCCTGAGGGGACATGCCCAGTGACAAACTCCCTGGGACATTTTATCAACCCCTGCAGCTTTTTAGTTGGAAAGGGCATGCAAGGCTGCAGGGAGGCCCAGACCTTTGCATATCAGCCTCAGGATTACCCTGTTCATGTTTTTATGGTCCTTCAGTTCTGTAAATTAATAAAAGAAACAAAACCTGGAATTTAAATCCCTTCTAACAGCATATAGATTTGAACACACAGAGAAACAGTGATCCAGAGACCCTGGAACCTGCTTTGCCACTACCAAATTTCAGCAGCAACCACTTTTTAAGATCAGGCATGTGCTCTGCAAAATGGCTTCTGGTCTCAAAGTGGTCTTTATTGAAAAACAGCCAGTGGCAACAACATTTCAGTCATACTGTGTGTGTGAGTCTGTGTGAGGCCCCATCCCAGCCCCGCTGTGTTGGGCCACCACAGGTTACAGTCTGACCTCCCCAGTCCATCCAGCCCCACGGAGATGGGGATCCCCTTCCTCCCTGGCCATCCCACCTGCCCTCCTCCCTCTGGAAACCAGCCCCTCTGCCTGCACCCATCCCAGCACCCCTGCCCCTCTGCAGTGTTTGCTGTGCAGACACATGTTGGTAACCCAGCACGAGCCACTGCAGAGAGGGGTTTTTGGGGGTACCATGTGTCTCTGCAAATACTTACCTGCAGAACTGCTCTCATGGCTCTATTTTCCTGCTCTCCCTCTTTTCAGAGGTGTTACCAGAACACCTCTCCCAAGGACTGCCACATGCCCACCCTGTTTCACAGAGCTGCAGTCACACAGCAGTGCTTGTTCTCCCTTCCCTGCAGTTTGTCCTGTATAGCAGCACTGGGGAAAGCTAATGGGCCCAGGTAATTTTGTCTGATAGACAGAGCACTACGACAAACCACAACGTGCATGAATCAAAATGACAGACCATGGAGTAATGTTTTTCCACTTTAACGCTGCCTGCCCTGCCTGACCCAGCCATCAGCTGAGCCGCCTGCCACAGCGATTATTTCACCAGCCACAATGAAAATCTTTATTGGATGCAGCAAAGTCTTCAGTCTTAAAATCCAGCCTGCCTCAGAGATGAGCAGGATTTAGCTGGGGCTCAGCCTGCACCTGCTGCTTTGCCCAGGAGCTCATCACCTCAAACCACTCTGGGTGCTTTCCTGCTGGAGGGGCAACAAAGCAAGTTTGTTTCACACAGATCACCCCCAGGGAAAATTTACTGCCCTGCCTACAAAGCACAGCCTGGAAAACGGTGAAGCCAGACAGAGGAAAGCAGTGCCAAGGTGAAAATCCAGCATTTGCAGACCCTCTGTCTAGGATGGACTGTTTGAGACTACTGACCAGTGACTCCTGACAAGCAACTCCAGACCATCAGCTGCTGACCAGCACGTCATCCTGCCCACAGCAGATGCACCAGCACCCTGGTTATGTGGCCTCTGAGTCCAGTCCACATCTCTTCTTGCTGCACAGGGGCAGCAGCTCACTCACATGTCCAGTTGTCCATCCTAGGGAAGGATGGGCACTATGGGGCTCCCACAGCCACCTCCTGGACCTACCATCTCTTTGACCCAGTGCCTCATCATCAGGGACTTCCATAAACCTACTGGCAGTGGAGATGAGTTTCTCAGGGCATTCTTACCTTCTTTCTTTTGGGAGTTAAGGAAACCCTTGGATTCACATCACCAGGAGCTGTAGGTGCTTTGACACCTGCATCCAAGGGTTTTCTCCTGGAACCCATCCTAAATCTGGTAGTTTGGTGAAGCTGGACCCAGGTAGTGGCTCATGGGTCAGGAGGCAACTGTGCTCCTGGTGTGGGCCACCCCTCCTCGGGATGACTGAAAAGAAAACAGGGCAAAAAAAGACTGTGTTTAAAAAAAGATTGGATATGGCACTCAGTGCCGTGGTTTAGTTGAGGTGTTAGGGCATGGGTTGGACTCAATGATCCTAAAGGTCTCTTCCAACCTAGTCATTCTGTGAATTCTGTGACTTCTGTGAAAGAAGGCATCTTTCCACAAGTTGTCTTTATATCCAAGTGAATTCTGGGTGTGTCTGCATGACATATGCATATGCATGAACTCATGGAGTTTAAAATGCATCCTGTACTGTGTAACAGGGCTTAAAATCTCGCAGCTGAGTGCAGGTAGGCTTTGCAGGAACTACTTATTATCAGATCTAGAAATGTGGGTGTTTAATCAAAGTAAATAAGAAGATTTCCATATCAATCACAAACAATACATCAGGCTGTCTGTCAGTTCTTATTCTCTGGGGTGATAAGTCACTGCAAAGGACTTCAGCTATTCTCAGATAAATCTGTATCTCCAGTGTTTCGAGTATGTGCTCTTCACATTTTTCTTCCGCTGACAGTTTTTGTCTGACAGTTTTACAACTCCAGCTCCTTTTCTGCTGTAGAGATGTTTCCATCAGTCTGCAGGCGGGTGAGACCCCTCTCCATTGAAACAACCAAGCAGGTGCTGAGCTTTATGCTGTTGACTGTCTCTCCTGAAACCAAAAGGCCCCATTGCCCGGTTTTTGTGGGTCGGGGCTTCATTAAACTGTAGGGAGCTGCACCAATGTTTGATGCAAAAGTGGCAGCACCCAGCCCTGCTCCTCTGCTGAGGTGCCTGAAACAGTTCCTCAGGAATCCAGCAGCCATGGGCACCACGGGCAGTGTGTGTCCACATTTTTGTTAAGAGGGTGAGCTCTGACCTCAGAAAAACCCTAATTACACCATCCATGCCTTCCCTGCTGCTGTGATTTATGTTCCTACTGTGTACTCTTCAGGGTCTCAGCTTTTGCATTGCAGACTCCTGGAAACAGCAAGGCTTTCTAACTTTGGCTGCAAATATTTGCATACACACAGAGCTGCAAGAGACTTTCTCTACCATTTATCTCTTACTTAACACGGCTCTGTTCTGCTCATTTTTTAATAATTTCTCCTCCAAAGGGAAAGTGACAGAGCCTGCCACAATGTTCCTGCAAGTGCTGCAAGACAGAAATCCATAACCATGCACTCCTTCTGTGGTTTCAGACAATTAATTGAGAAAATATTTTCCTGATAAGGCCGCACCAGAGGAGAGGAGTGTATGAAGGTTTGCAACAGGAACTGAGTGGAATTATTTTTGACAAATGTTTTCTTCTTTTTGGGAAGAAAGGCTTTTTGGTTTTCTTGAAACAACACTTCAGTTGTGATTGAGTTTCTCAGCTAGTTTGGACAAGCTACTGGCATTTTGGACTTGTTTTGTGCAACTGATGGCCAAGGAAGGAGTGGTTGGAATCTCACCGGGGCCAACACGGGTGGAGAGGAAGAGACATGGGACATCTAGTCCCTCCTTTCCTCCTCCAACTGGGAAAGTGCCTTTCCATGGTTCTTTATTTCTTTGTCACGGCTGGGTGATGCAGTGTTTTATGCCAAATGAACAGCTCGCACAGGAGGGGCTGAGCAGGAGCTACCTCAGAGTTACCAGCTGACCTGGGGAGATGCTGCGTCACATCTTTGCTCTCAGCATGAAGGATGGCAGGGAGCAACGTGAGCTCCACCTCCCTTTCCTCCCAAGCACATCTCCCAGCCATCAAATCCTAAGCAAAACCCAAAAGAGTAAATTTGGCTGCTGGGGTTGTTTATAATAAAGAGGCTTAAAAAAACCTGATTCCCTTCCCCAGCAGAGGCACGGCAGGGCAGTGCTTCTGTGCCACTGTGGGCAGCCCTCCGTATGTAAACTCTCCTTGGCTGTTAAGGAAGACTAACTGAAAAATTTTAAAAGGCCATTTTTTACTATGAAGGTATAATTTTCTATGCCATTTATCCCAGCCATAAATAGCTCATGCAATTTTACAAGCCAAACCTCCAAATCTGAAGGGTAAAATACAGTGAAAATTGACTCCATTAGCCCAACAGTTCTCTATTTGTTGCTTGTATTTACAAAAAATACACACAGGCTATTTGGTTTTGATAGTTAATGCAGGAGTTTATCAGAGAGAAAACATATCCTGTGCTTATACTCACACACAATGTTTATTTACATTTTTAAAGCATGTTTACTGACCTTAGCAAGTAGTATTTCCAAGAAAGCTGCTCTCAGGTTAAGCAAACAACGAAGCGATCAGAAGATTATTTAACGAGGGAAGTGACTCACTGCTGTAACAACTGGAGGGCCTCCACCAGGAATGCCAGGGCTGAAAACCCAGGCAGAGGAAAGAGTCCTGTGGTGTGGAGAGATGTGGTGCTGTGCAGGCTGGGGGAATATGAGGTTTGCAGTGCCCAGGAATGGGGGCCACTCTTGAGACCTGAGTTGGGAAATGGCATTTTCGGATGGCACAGGTCTTTTCCTAGAGGAAGGGTGAGGTGCCCTGCTTGCCAATAACCTTCAAAGCTGTGCCACAGCACACAGAGGCACAGTGGGCAGGACACAGAGGAACATGTACACCCCCAACACGATCCAAGCATATTGAAGTGTCTCAGGCTGGAATTAGACACGCCTGCTGAGTTTTCCCTGTGTCCAGTTCTGGCCCCTCAGTTCAGGAAGGATGTTGAGATGTTTGAGCACATCCAGAGGAGGCAACAAGGCTGGTGAGGGGTTTGAAGCACAAGCCCCATGAGAAACAACTGAGGGAGCTGGGGCTGTTTAGCCTGGAGAAAAGGAGACTCAGAGGTGACCTTATCACTCTCTACAACTCCCTGAAAGGTGGCTGTAGTCAGAACAAGAGGACACAGTCTCAGGCTGCAAGAAGGGAAATACAAGGTGGATATTAGGAAAAAGTTTTTACAGAAAGAGTGATAAAGTATTGGAATGGTCTGCCCGGGGAGATGGTGGAGTCACCATCCCTGGGTGTGTTTAAGAAAAGACTGGATGCGGCACTCGGTGCCAGGCTTTGAAGTTAGGGTTGGGTTGGACTTGGTGGTCTTGGAGGTCTCTTCCAACCTAATGATTCTGTGATTCTGTGATTGTGTTTTCCCCCCTCACAGGGCCTGCCCAGCCCCCTGCTGCGCTGCCCATCCCAGCGGCTCCTGGACAGGATCGTGCGGCGCTACGCCGAGGTGCCGGACGCCGGCAGCATCTACATGGATCACCTGACAGACAGGGACAAGCTGCGCCTGCTCTACACCCTGGCAGTGAACTCACACCCCATCCTCTTGCAGGTACCTGCCACCCTGCCCCAGCTTGGAACACCGATGCCTTAAGTTGTAGCTTTCTTGTGTTTCAGATTCTGAGCCCCACATTAAGCGTCAGTCAGCTCTCTTCACAGAGCAGGGAGACAAAACAAATCCTTTTCCTGCTGAAGACCAAGTACAGCTTTCAGGCCCAAAAGCATAAACAGTGGTGGACTGAAGGGGAGGAACAATAAAAGCATCAACACCACCCCACAACCCCTCACAGGCAAACCCTCCCATGAGATGTTGCCAGCCTCAGGTGCAGAGGATTCCCAGCCCTGGCCTTTGACAGCTCTCTGGCCTTTAAAAAGTGTGTTTCTTCTGTGGGATTGGGTGGCTGGAGCCAGGCAGACTCATGAGGTGCTCCCTGCATCAGTCTGTGAGGCTGGGGAGAGATAGGGAACTGCAGGTGCATTATTGCACTAGAGCACTGTGAAATCCAGGGTTTTACACATCCCCAATGCTTTAAAGTGTTAGGTGTGCATTGCTAATGCATTACAAAAAATCACAGGAAGAGAAAGAGCATGGTTTCCCATGCTCCATGTGCCAGTGCTGTGTTTTCAATTTGCCTGCCACTGGTAACTGGCTCTGGGTTTCAAAACTCTGGGTTTGAAGGTGGTGATCTGGGAGGCCTCACACCCTTCCCCTGGACCCCGTCTGACCTGCCTGGCATGCAGCTCCTCTCTTTCCTTATGTTTCCAAGGGAGAATCCTCACCTTTCCCCACCCCACCTTTAGTCCTCACTGCTGGTTCCTGCAATCCTTCATCATTCCATGAAGAAAACGTGGCAGTGGCAGCATCATCCATCTCTGGCCCCAGGCCATTGCTGCACTCAGCATCTCACAGGGCTCTGCGTGGTCCCAGGGAGGGGGAATGGTGCTCATGCTCTGGGAGGCTCCTGGGGGTCATTCAGCCTCCCCAGTTATGGGTCACTGGGACATGAACCTGTGGCCCTTAGCACTCTGAAGACATGGGAATACAACTTGAAGAGATGAGAAAAATATGCCAAAGAGAAAACGGTAGATTTTACAGGGTTTCCCAGAATGCCTTCAGAGCAGAAGGGAGAAGTAACCTTAAACATGAAACTGGATGAGTTTATAATGGCTTGGCAGGGTCTGAGGTGCTGGGGACACAGATGAGTTTTAATGCAAATGACAGAAAGCTTTGTGCTGGCATAGCTCAGCAGTCACACGGTTTGGTTTCCACCTGGGATGACTGTGCTGCTGGCAGGAGCTGCAGGGATGCAGGGAGCCCAGCCCAGGTGTCTCCACTGGAGCAAACACCCACCACTTCTGCCCCTGAGACTGCAAAGTCTCTTACAAATGAGCCTGGCAGTTCTCACCAATTAGAAGAAACTGCTTTAGCCCTACCTCAACTCCAAGCTGTGACTTCATCTGTTCACTGCTCATGAGGGACCCATCAAAGACACCTAAAATTAGCTGTTCTGTGGCTAAAATTTTCATGAATCTGAAAACTCTTATTATCTTGGACTTTCCAGTTAGTCTCTCTTACAGAATAAGCCTCGAAATACCAGATTCTTCCTCTGTTACAGAAAAGGACCATAAGAAAAAAAAAAAGCATCCTAACTCCTCCAGGACTGGGTAGTAAGTCCCTTTCCCAGCTGCTAGGGCTGGATGGGGCAAGGAAGGGTCACAAGACTGACTTAGAAACCAAACAAAACCATGCTGCTTGGAGCCAGAAAGGGCACCCTGAGAGTGAGGGCAGAGGGCAGGGGTGTTGCATCGTGGTTTTTAGGAGTGGAGCTGGAGCTTAGACCCAATAAGCCTCTCTGGTGGAGAGGCTGCTTGGGGGAACCTGGGTGGAGCAGTCAAGCTCACATATCCACACATGCCACGTGGCTGGCTCAGCAAGGAGAGGCAGAAGGCCTTGGCACCAGATCAGTTCAAGCCAGGTTTGTTTCCAGGAGCTGAAGGGAAATGCAGAGCAAAAAGAGATGAACATGTGCCAGTCTCAGGCTTAAGTATGAGGTTCAGCAGCCAATGACCTTGAGGTGTGGGTGTGGAACAAAGGGCAGGTAAGGTCAGTATCCCAAAGGGAAAACAGGGCCGGTCACTGGGGTCCCAAAACCAGTGGAGACACAGAGGAAAGGAGAAACCAGTGGGGCAGGGGCATTAGGGAGGAGGGGAGCAGGGGCAAAGCAACGTGTACAGAGCAACATTGGGAAGTTCTCTGTGGAATCCCTGCAGCCCCTCAACATAATACCCAGAGCCTGGCCTTGGCAGGACAGACCATAGTTACCTGCCAAGCCTGAGGGAGAGAACTTCCCAATGGTGCTCTTGTACATGATGCTTTGCCCCAGTTCCTCCTCTGGGTTTCCCTTCAGCTCCCAGAAATAAACTTGCTGGAACTGACCTGGTGTCAAGGCCTTCTGCCTCTCCCAGCTGAGCTAGCCACGTGGCGTGTGTGGATGTGTAAGCCTGACTGCACTGCCTGAATTTCCCAAGCAGCCTTTCCACCAGAGAGGCTTATTGGGATCCAGGCTCCAGCTCCTCTCCTAAAGTTCTCTCTCTCAGGCTGGGCAGGTGACTCTATATCCTGTCTTGCCAAGGCCAGACCCTGGGTATTATGTCAAGGGGCTGTGGGGGACTCCACACAGGGGCAATCCCCCCATTCCTGCTCTTCCCCACAGATCTTCCCCGACGTGGAGGGCTGGCCCTTCCCGCGGTACCTGGGCTCCTGCGGGCGCCTGCTGGTCAGCGCCAGCACCCGGCCCCTGCGCGACTTCTTCGGCGCCGCGCCCGAGGTGGCCGCGGACCTGGCCCTGCAGCTCCTGGCCGTGCTGGGCTCCATGGCCACCAACGACCTCAACTACTTCTTCTACTTCACCCACGTGGACGCTGGCACCTTCGGCGTGTTCAGCAACGGGCATCTGTTCATCCGGGATGCCAGCACGCTGGGCATCATCGACAAGGAGGAAGGTACTCAGCGGGCTCCGTGGCCGCGCATCTGTCACGGGAGGGTGGACAAATCTTTCCCCTTCTACCCTTGGCTCCACTCCTGCCTTTTTTTGGTTTTTTTTTGTTTTGTTTTGGGGTTTTTTTTGTTGTTCTTTTTTGGTTTTTTTTTTAATTAACCAAACAGCACTTGCTAAATTAAATAATGGGAAGTTCACAGGGAGGTTTACCGTCAGCAGCTCCTGCCATCCTGGCTCTGAGTCGGGAAGGCGACGGGTGTTTCGTCTGTGCAGTCGGGGGTTTGGTGACCACGCTGTAGCTGGCAGCAGCTTTCAGTGTGCATGGGGTGCTGAATGCTCTCATTTGAAGTCTTCCTTTTAAATTTTTTGCCATGAAAATGTCAGTATTTGCAAGCAGAAATTTTGTAATTTTGTTTTTTCTAAATAGCGAGTCAAACTGGACCCTTTTAAAGTGCATTTATCACATTGACTAATAATGGTTATTTTTATTATGACAATAATAACAAAATCCCCCTTTTTGTCACTTTTACATAAAAACAAGGGTTACTATTAGTTTTTCACAGGTTACATTGGTCTACTCCTGCAAGTAGAGCTAGTCAAAGACTATTCTTCCAGTAATTTAACAGTTTCATTTTGCATATTCATATTTTCAAAAGGTTTTTCCTCAGCTCACACATTCAGCTGAGTAGGTCTCAAATATTCAGAAGCAGCTGTCAGAAAATTTTCCACTGGATTTCCTTTTCTTATCCCAACAGCTATGGCTGTTAACTTGACTCCAGCTAGATGAGCTGTTGTTGCAATGTAATGATTTTGGTTAACATGGAAAAAAATTACAGGTCTGGCTATTTGTGGTAGTTTTTTTTTTTTTTTTTTTTTGTAAGAAACTACCACATTTTAGATTTGTACTCCAACTCCCATTTTTTTCTGCGTCAGCTTGACTTGACAGACTCGTCTCCAGTTCCTCTGACAGGCAGAGCTCTGTCATTCAGAAAAATATACATATTTCAGGAGCGAGAAAATTGGCTCGTACACAGCTTCAGCACTGAGTAATTTCTAGTGAAAGGTGGTCACATCCTTTGGGTAGTAACAAACCCCGTGCTAACACAGAGGTGCAGATATCTGGGACTGTCCAGGAGCTCACTGTTATGTTTGCAACAAGGAGTTTAATTGTCCCCCAACAGGGACCCAGCTGATCGACGGCCAACAGGAATATAAAGACATATTCAGCTGCCTGACTGTGGACTGCCAGTCCGCCTTGGTGTCCTGTGACTCCATCAGGGAGAAGCACAGCCTGGTCTTGGTGTGTCAGGACCTTCTGCCCAAGCTCCTGGCGGGGAAATTCCAGCCCCCCGTGCAGGGGAGGATCGATGCCTTCCTGCAGCGCTGCGCCCGCGGCCTGGGCGAGCTGGCGGAGCTGGCGGAGATCCTGAAACCGCTGCGCTCCTGCGACTCCCGCTTCGCCTACCGCTACCCCGACTGCAGATACAGTGACAAATACTGACACAGCGGGCCTCCTGATACAGTGTCACCCCCTCCCAGCGCGGGGAGAGAGAAGGAACCAGCTGGAAAAGAGCTGCCCTAAATCTGGGGCGTTCTCGGGGTAGAAGGAGGGAGCAGAGTGGGATTTATTATTTATCTCCCAGAGATGCGTTTGTTACATGGGGTATAGGCATGATGTGTGGTTTATGGATTATTATCATTGTCGTGACTGGCAAGGGGCCACAGGATTAATAAATCTCGTTCACGTGTTTTGGTCTCGGAAGAGTTCCCCATGCTATTTGTTGAAAAGCAAGGCAGGATGCTCACCAACCAGCAAGACAGAGTATCTCTATTGCCAAGGAACTCTTTNAGCAAGGCTATTATAGATGGATGGATGGATGGATGGATGGATGGATGGATGGATGGATGGAGGAATGGAGGGATGGATGGATGGAGGAGGGATGGATGGATGGATGGGCAGATGGATGGAAGCATTTAAGATTTTCCCTGTGGCTATTTTTAATATTTTTAATCATACACAAACTGAACGACCGGATCAGTTCTGTACCATCACCCGTCACAGCTCACTTTTATAAAATATTTAAATTTTGTTACTTTGATGGCACTCAGAACAGAAAGATACAATCAACAGCATTAAAAAGCTCAAAGGTTCCATGGCTCTTGAGACTTAATTTTTCTAATCCCCAAATATAATTGCTTCTAGTCTTTCCCAAGTCAATGGACAGTAATCGGAGACTAATACAGGGCTTTGGTTTAAGATGAGAAAAAAACCAAGCTCTGGGATGGGATTGTTCAGCAGATGTTTTCACATAATTCTCTCTAAAGTGGAGGAACCATTTGCACAAAACCATTCAGATGAGAAAATTACCTTAAGAGGAGAAGGAACACAGGCAGAGGATGAGACATTAATTTACACTGAGCCTGACAAGATTTGCTAAACATTCAATACTCCAGTGTAGGTGCTGGGGAGCTGGGGAGGTCTAAGTTCTGACCAGCAAGATCTACAGCCATCCTCATCCATTTGCCTTCCAGAGGAGAAATTACTAAGCCAGTCCCTAAAGCAGCGAGTTAGGCACTTAAAATTTGGGGTGGTGAACTCATTTCACAGCAGTTGTCAACCCAGGATGAGATCCAGATACTTCATTTTGCATGAGATGGTTGCAAAAGTGGCAAAACACAGCTTTTCTCACCCAGAATCTGTCAGTCCCCCTCATGTGAGCTCCCTGTGAGGTGTCAGAAGCCCACACTAAACCTTCCCTGATGTGTAGGGGTCAGACAGACCTCACCTGGGTTTGGGGCTTTCTCCTGGGATCCAGGCATGCAAGAGTCACTGAGCAAATTTGACTGAGCTGAGTGAGAAATGAGGCTTTCTGAATCATCCACAAGAATTTTCATCATGGAAAGAGGAGTCTTCTAGCTATGGTTCAAAAAAAAAAAAAATGGTTAACAACATAAAGGCAGAAAAAGAGGTGGGAGCATTTGCATTGCCAGTGGTTGTTCTGACTTGTGCTGTACAGAGAAGAAATGCAAATCCAGATTTTGTGTTGGCTGTGAGGGGCTCTGTGCACACAGAACATCCAGCCTGGGGTTCCAGGCAGGTGTGTTTGAAGGCTGATGGAACAGGCTGGGCATCCAAAACCACACACACACAGGTCTGACACGGGGAAAATCTGACTCAGGACAATTATTTTGCTTTTCTCCCTGGCATAAAGTATCATGAGCATCTTTTACCTCTAAAGATGCAGAAACATTGAAAATGATCTGTAGGTAAGTTTAGCTGCAGGCCCAGATGGTCAGGCAGCAAAGAGGTTTAAATATACAGCCTCAGCTGTGGCTGCAGCCCTCTTTCCTGGTTTCAGTCTATTTCTACATCATGGCTCTCTTCCAGAAAGAAAAACGTCCTTCACTGAGATCCACGAGGCTGTCTAACAACCTGCTTCCATCAGGTTTTATCGAATCTGTCTGCATCTCCAGCCTCTTGGGGTGTGGGTTTACCTGATAGCTGGGTGTTATCTCTGGGCCCATTTTCCTCCAGGGATTATCCCACAGTGAGCTGGAAACACAGAGAGGGTGTGTGTGCTCAGCACCTTGGAGAATGTCAGGAGCAAGCCCAGATCCCTCAGGAGTAGCCCAGCACTGGGCAAAAGGACAGAGAGGTGTCACAGAGGCCCTGGTCACTCACAATCCTAAAGAGCTGGGGGTCAGAAGCAGAGGAGCTCTGGTTTTATTTTTTGTGCTTGGACTCATTTGGCAAGGCTGCAGCAGAAGCCTTGAGACACGTAGCATCTATTTTTGCAGGGCTTGATTCAAAGTTGTTAAAGCTGAGAGGAGTCTCCCCGCTGCTTTTAATAGACTTTGATACCAATTTAAATAAAAAAAATACACTCATGATTAAAAATAATGAAATTGTGGATTTACAAATTATTAAAGCATTGGGAGCTGTGTTCTCCACCAGTTTCTTTGCAGACATTGATTACAAAGGCCAGGCTCATGTAAAACTGTGACTAATAAGCCAGCCATAAAACCAGTCCATGGCTCAGAGAATAATAATTTTCCTAAACTAAATCTCATTTCCCTATATTTCTCTGGCCTCTTTTTTTTTTTTTTTCCAGAATTGCCAATTTTTACTCTTAATATTTTCCTTTTTTTTGGCAGTCAAACCCTGGAATCAGTGCCCACCCTGTCTGCCAGCTTCAGTCAAGCCTTCAAATCCTAGTAGGCCAGGCTCCAAAAGGATGTGAAATTAACTTATAAATGGCAATTATTTAAAACCTAATCCTTCCCAAAAGAACTCTCAAGCAATTTTTTCCTCTCTGTGTTCAAGTTATTTCTGTCAGTGGCTTTGTTCGAGCCTTTGCAAACTGTTCCTGGTAACAAATTCAACTGTTTCCACAGCAGAACGAGAATGGCAGGAGAGATCTTCCACCCATCTCCCAGTCAGACCCAGCACCTCCTTTATCTGGGGGCAGTCTGCAGCTGCCTTTATGCCCAGCTACTTATCAGGTGTCTCTCTTAGTGCCCTATGTCCCACATATTTTTAAAGTTTTTGTGTCAAGAGGTTTGGAAAACTGTATTTTTTGGGCTTTATTTTGACTAGCAGCGTATTTTGACACGTTGTGGTTGGAGATTCAGAGTTCCCACTCCATAGCTTTTTGTGGGGGATAATTTCTTGCCACACTTTGCACACACCCCCTTCCCTGCCAGCTCCCAGCTTCCCTCAAGGGGATACCCAGAAAACATTGTGGCATTTTGGAGAACTTGGAACCACCACTCAACAGCTCCAGTCCACAGGAGCAGCCAGTCAAGCTCATTTCACGCATCTTTCCAGCAACCTCAGCCAACATCAGTTGTTTGCAGGTGCTTTTTATTTGCCTCCTGCTCTGCTGAGACTTCGGGGTGCACTTGGGTCCCATTTGCTAATTACTCTCTACAGCCAGGTGCTCCAAATGCTTTATCGCTAATTCTTCCTCAGCTTCTCCCATCATCCCATGAATCTGGAAAGCAGAGCTTTAACAAAAATATTGAGTGTCATGAGATGTTATGAAATCACAAGAACCAGCTCTGTGGTGTTCTGAATTGCCTCACCAAGACACATTAATTTGATTAATAGGTGATTCTGTCTGCTACTGTACCCTCTGTTCCCCTAATTCAATGCTGAAAGGAGCTCGGTAGCCATCNCGGACGACAAAAAAAAAAAAAAAAAAAAAAAAAAAAAACAAAAAAAAAAAAAAAAAAAAAAAAAAAAAAAAAAAAAAAAAAAAAAAAAAAAAAAAAAAAAAAAAAAAAAAAAAAAAAAAAACCCCACAGGAATTTCAGGGATAGGAAAATTAAATGAAACAGCTACTCCAGGCTGGGGGCTGGGAGAGGCATGCAATGTTTCTGCCTTATGGATTACAGAATATGGGCAGACTCTTCTGCTCTCCTCCACAGGGGGGTGGGCTCAGCCAGAGTGGGGGCAGTGGGGTTTTAGGATGACCTGAGCAACTAACAAGAGACCCCAAGGAAGGGTGAGGATGATCCAAAATTCCAGAAAGAGTGAAGAGGGGAGAAAACTGGGGTGGAAAATTAGGGAGGGACACCTGATAAAGATCTTCAGTTTTGTTTCAGTCATGGCTTTACTTGCATCATTCTACCTTTCTGCTCTTCCACAAAGCCCCACAATATCTATCCCTTGCAACACAGAGTACGAATGACAACAGTTAGCCTGGAACAAACTTTCCAGGTGTTTGAAGAACAGGAATATACCAGCCTATTCCCTGGGGACAGGCAGGTTTAAAAGAAGCAGCTTGTCAGGTTTTTACAATGCTCTAGTACTACTCAGCAAGGATGCACAGAGCGACAGCCCTCACCTCACACAGTTCATTTGCTCCGTTGCATGCAAAGATAGCTCTTTAGACTTAACACCCACAGAAATGTCATGCAAGGTTCAGCATATTATGTGTTTGAAAAGGACCTTGTCAGTCACACGGGATTTTTTTTTTTCCCCTTTCAAAATTTAAACGTTCATTTGGATAAAGCCTTGTCAGATTCACTCCTCTAGTGATGCCTTAAAATAGTGGGTTCTCTTGCTTTGAAAAAAATAATTGAGACATTTGGAATAATTCAGGGACTTCTCACAGGGGCTGAAACCTCCCTCTGTTCACATTCTTGGTGCAGAAAGGGTAAGAGAGAAGATCACCTCTGGGTGTTCGCTCTGCTCTGCCCGGAGCAGCTGTAAACATTCATTCATTTTTTTTCCCCAATACCTGAAGATGAAGATGAAGAAAATGAAGTGCCCTCCTGTGGTTGCACTATTTCTACAAAGCAGAACAAACCAGGGGTTTGTGTACAGTTCAGGCACTGCTAAGGACAAGAGGAGAAGGGTGCTGGAGCAATGATGCTGCTGGGGACAAGTGCTGGGATTAAACATCTCTGCACCCAGTCAGGGCACCTGTGACCATTTCAGACATCCCTGAAAGGAGTCACTGCATCAGTGCTGGTGTTTCCAAATGGAAATCCCTTCAGAAGGGATGGGAACAATTGTCCAGATTTCAGGAAATCAATTACTTATCCCTTCCTGTTTCCACTCACAGAGTTGCTTGTTCTGCCTGTCCCTTTCCACCACACAGAGGCCCCCATGGGGTGCCTTTGTTACACGAGGGATGCACGGGATCAAACCTCCCAGGTGCCAAAGGACAGGAGCAGTTGCCTGAGGAACAGGGCCAGGGGTGATGGGGGCTTCCCATCAAATGGCTGCATTGACTGGGGACAAATATTAACACCATTTGTGTCTACAAGGTGTGAAAGAAAAAACCAAACCTGCAGGAAGTGGCCTGCTTGCATTCTGTGACTAAAATTACCAGAAAAACCTAAAAAAACCCACCAGCTGCTGACTAGTTCTGTCAAAGTGCTTAGGGAAAGGCGCTCTGAAGTTGAGCAGTTTGACTTTTATTCACAAAGGAATTCTGGGGTTACCAACCCCAGGGAAGGGCTGGCCAGGCAGTGATGAACTTTATGGTTGCACGTCCCTAGGCAGGAGCCAAGAGGAGCTGTCTAAAAATACAGCTTTTGCACGACTGGAGGATTGCATGTGCAGCAAGATAAAATTACTGGGGAAGGAGGGCAGGAAAGAGGAGCTTCTGAATGGAGGACAGGAGTACAAATATGACCTTGAGGTGCCACCAAAAAATGTATGTGTTTATAAAAAAAAAAAAGTCAAACAAAAGTTCAGCACTGGCAGATCAAAGAGGAAGTATAAAAGGTCAAAAGGCAGGGAAAAAACAGGACTTTTGTAACTGGATCAGAGCCTTCAAAAGACTGTCATTCCCAGAGGTGTCCATGTTCATGGGATTTTATGAGAGGGATTGTTCATAAATTTGATAGAAACACAGAACTGAGCTAAAGGACAGAGGACTCTCAGTACTGCAGAGGCAAAAAATCAGGAATTATTGGAAAAACTGTGACCACAGGTTCCCTTTTTTCCCTGCTGCAGACCCAGATCCATGAGCACACTCTGAGACACTGGCCAGCTTCTTCTGGGGCAGGTGGGAGCAAAGGCCCCCAGATGCAATCCCCCAAATCCCCTCCTGCTGCTGGACAGGGATGGAGCTCCCTGGCAGAGGAGTGAGCTCATTCAGAGGGAAACTTTTGGAGGCTGGATTTGCATGTTGTAGGAAAAGCTGAGAGCTGCTTCATTCCTTTTTTTTAAGCCATATATGGAGCCCAATGGGAAAGTGGGATCTGCTGTGATCTCTGCCCAAGTTTCTCCCGAAGAGCCCTGCAACAGTGGGATCTCTTTAAAGACACCACATTAGAAGTTCACAGCAAATGTGTGCTGACAATAAATAAAAAATACACGCACACATACCCCAGGTGGCTGAACAGCAGCACAAGGGAGCGATTCTAACCAAACAGACACCCTTCAAAAAGTAGGAATCAGATGCAGAAATTAAGCAAATTAGATGCAAGGCTACAGTTAAGGCAGCCCCAGAAGAGAAATCCAAGGAGCGACTTGCTAACAGCGTGGAGGCTGACAATGAAGCCTTTCTCAAACACATCAGGGGCACAGAGTCTGCCAGGAGAGCTGCTGAGGCCAGCAGGAAATCTCAGAGCAAGGCAGCCCAAGGAATGAAGAAATCAGTATTTTGCAATGACGCTCACAGGCGGTGTTTCAAAGAAGAAATAGGAGAAAGAGCTTTAGTGACTCTGTGGAGACTAAAACCAGGTAAACCCCGCCCCAACCTCCCCTCTGAGAGAGCAAGGAGCACATGAGGGGGGCTGGGGGTTGTGCACTAAGACTTTGGTGCTGTTTTGCAGTAAAGATGGTGAAAGATGGGTGGAAATAGCAGCCAGTGGGTGCAAGTGAGGAGCCCTGCTCAGGGGGTGTGTGATACCATCCAGGGCAGATGCTCTGCATGGGGAGAAAACCAGGAGCTGTCAGGTGGCTCCAGGGAGCTCAGGGAGCCAAGAGAGCTTGGGAAGAGTTGGGGTTTCAGCAGAGGGCAGAGGAAAACAGGATTACTGGAGGGGCACAGGCGTGGGAGGGTTTTCCCAGGAGAGGTCAGCCTTGCAGGATGTCATGAGCCTGAAGAGGAATTCCCCACATCAGGGACCGTAGGGTAGTGCAAGGACACAACAGGACAAGGATCCTTCTTTGTCTGGTCTCTTACTCTCCTCCCCAAACACAACACCAGAGATTTGGCCCAGTGTGCCAGCCCAAGGGAACTCCAAATGTCACAGGGATGGCAGCAACAAGGACTGGGGCTCCTGGGGTGATGCCCCAGGTTGTGGTCAGGTGCCCGCTTGTCATGACCAAGGAAACATCTTTCTCAGTTGAAAAGGAGTCTTAGGTTTTGCGGCGTCTGTAAAGTTAAAGTTGTGAATAATTTTACAATATTTATGAATAAAGATATTTCAACACAGCTACTAATGACTCACTGTCTTCTCAAGGAAACACCCTAATTTTTCACTGATATCTCCTTTTGGGGAATAAAAACCCCAAACCAAACCCAACTTGAAGGAAATAACCTTATCCTGATCCAAAGAAGCCGTCTTAACATCAGAGCTGTGAGTAGGAGGGAGAGAACACTGTGTAATGGCACATGGGAGCTTTGAGATCCCAGATCTATTAAAGTGCTGGCTTGCCAGATTAGCCACTTTGCATGCCTGGAAATGTTCATTCAGAACAAACTTGCATCATAATCAAAAGCAAGTTATCTGGCAAAAATGCATCTGGTTTAATTTTCAAGGGCTGGTACCCTCGAGAGACTCTTTATTTCAACATCTGAAACAGCTTTCAGTGGCTGTACATGGATTGATACAGGTTTCTCTCCTCTCACAGGGTCAGAATGGTCCAAGAGAGTTGTTCTGCTCTTTGTATGCTTTTTTAGGGTTTGGAGACCTTGGGCTCAGAGAATTTGCTTTCCTCCCAGGTGAAAGTGGGAGGAAAAGGCTCAGGAAACTGTCCCTCCTCCTGTCTTCTCGTGTCCTTCTTGGGTTTTTGGAGAAATTAACTTCCATGACCAAGTTGTCTTGATGTCTCTCCCAAAACAGCTCTCTCTGTTTTTCCATCTAACCATCCTCACTCCCTTATGTTCACTGAAGTTGAGTCACTTCTCTCAGAGGACCGGAGAGATCCCAGACTCCTTCCTAAGGGACAATTCCTCACTCCAGAAATGGAGAGAGCAGTGTTCTCTGACCTGAAATGAGAGAGGACTGCTGAGCAGCCAGTGGGGTTCTGCCCAGGGACAGGCAGCCAGGGAGGAGGAAGAGGAGGAGCAGGAGGAGGACACCTTTCCCCAGCCCTGTTTGCTCCCAGGGGATGTCCCCAGTGCCAGGGGACAGCTGCCCTCCCCAGGGGTTTGGCTGCAGAGGAGCTTTGCATGGGCACAAGGGCTGCTTCAGCTGCTTGGGGCAGGCAAGAGAAACTCTTTCCTTGGAGTCCCTGCAGCTGGAGAGGTGCCAGGGGAAAAACTTCCCCCTGGTGCACCCAGAGAAGGTGAAAGAAATTACAAAGAGAAGAAACAGCTAAAATTTATCACCCAAACCATCAGTGGGTCCTCCAATTCCAGCTTGATTAAGGGAGCACGGCAGGGCAGAGAACCCCACGGCACGAGGGTTTCTGTGCTTCTGCACATCTGATGGGATGAACTGTGCTCAGGGGAACCTGCCATCCAAACAGGTACAACAAATACTGTAAAGAAAGCAGAAACTGTGAACGAGGTTTCACTAAAAAAAAAAAACCCAACCAAAAAAAAACCCCAAAAAACAAACAAACCCCACAAAAAACAAAAACAAACAAACAAAAACAAAAAAGCAAACCCACAAAAAAAAAAAAAAAGAAAAAAGAAAAAAAAGATACAACTCTTTCTAGTTCATTTTCTACTAATTGGACCATGTTTTTTTTTTCCTCTGCTGACTCAATAACCACTGGTCAATAACCTTGGGGGGTAAAGGAGGGAGGCAGAGGAGGGAAGACTTCCACACTCCTCTGTGTGGCAGGGAAGTGATGACTCAGAGCATTTTAGCACGGCAAGGGGCGAATGTGAAAGAAACACGTAGAGAACCACAAAGTAATTCAAGTCAAACCAACATTTAAAACAGCATTTTGGTAATGGGGACTAAGGTGGAGGAGTGTTGGAGGGACATTATGCCTTCAGTTTTTAAAACTTTAAAGACATTTAATGCTTTCTCAGACAGCCCAAACAAATGAATCACCTTGCAATCAGACAAATAAAAAGCCTGTTTTAAAAAGAACTATTTTTCTTGTATCCCAGTGGATTTGCTATTATCAGTGACAGGCACAGGCCTACCTACAGTGTTGAGCTAATTGCTTTATGATATCCTTTGGTCTGGAAGTTTCTCCTAATGCCAACCTATTCTTCAAACCCAAATTTTCCCACCCCTCTGAGCATTAAATCCACCAAGAGAAGGTGATGAGCATGGCTGAGACACAAGGAGTGTGTCAATGAATAGAAAGGCTGCACTAGGGATGTTTGCCAGGGACAGCATGGAGATAAATGTGACGAGAAAGAGAGGGATTTTGAGAAGGAGAGATGAGCACAGCCACTGAAAAGCACCAAAATGAGCACACAAATAAGGCACAGGAGACATTCAAGAAGCGAAGAGATTTGCCAGAATAGAGAGAAAGAGGGCTTCTTCTCTGGCAGATCTCAAGCAAGATAGCTTGCCAAACAAACTGGAAGAGGAAGGAGGTGCAAAAAAAGAGACACAGAGCAGTGAGCAGCACTTCCTCTCTGTGTGAGATTTTTTTTTTTTCTGTGTATTCAAGTTTTTCAGAAGCAGTCACACCACCCAGCTTCTGGAAGATAAGAAGAAATGCACGTCCCTACTCCTCAGCCACAGAAAAAAACCACTTTTTAAACTCACAGAATCCACTGCTGCCTTGTACCCACCGTCCCTGCAGTGCAGGGTCTCCCCGGGCAGAAACACCCCGTGTGGGCAATCACTGGCAGGGAGGAAACACTGAAGCAAGGTGCTGCACCCCTCAATCCTCTCTCCAGGTACCAAAACCCACCGGCACAAACCTCCTCACCCCTTCCCAGGACTCTTTCTCAGCAGAGCTCAGAGAGCTGTGTGGGAAAACCCGGCGTTCCTCGTTTTCCTGGCAGCACCCGCCGGCCTGGCTGAGGATGAGCAGCAAGGGAGGAAGGAGCTGAGCTGCCCCAGCACCCTCCTTCAGCAGCCAGCACCTCTGCAGTGGCTGTCCCCGTGTCCCCCAGCACCCCTGGGATGGACTGCTGGGGGACAGGAGGCGGTTTGAGGGCAGGGAATGTTTCCGTGCTGGAGGCCAAATTGATTTTTCTGGTGCAGTTTCCACATTAATGCACACAGCTCACAGCATCACACCCCAAACATCTCGTGGGCACGACCCCGAGGGAAGGAAGCCATGGGTTGTGCTGGCAGGGCCCGGGGCTCCCACCCTGCAGGCGCCAGCGGGGCTGGAGGTGGGGAAACACCAGGGAGAGCTGAAAAAAGGCGGCTCCTGGCACACACAGGGCAATCAAATACCTATTCAAACACAGCGGCACTTCATTCATATGCCGTCTTATGTTCTCCCATCTCGTGGTTGTGTAAATAAGCCATAGAGAGCATTAGCCATGGCATTCTTCATAACACAGCTGTAATTGCTGGAGGCTCCATCGAGCTCTGTAAACAGCATTTTGCACTGATTTTGGAAATTAGGAACTGAAGTTGCACTTATGATAATTGCCAACTCGTTTTGCTCGGTGCTGGGAAAACTCATTCCACCTTTGCTTTTCGCTTTGTAGCGGCTGAAGCAGCTTCTCGGAGGTATCATGACTTACTGACACACATTATTTCTCTGCTAACAGAACTGAGGGGGCTTTACCAAACACTCGGTCAAACAATTTTTTTGCCTGCCCAGATTTTTGCCCTGCCAGAATTTGCTCCTCTACTTCTTCATTTGCTACCTTTGAAAAAAATTGTATTCTTGCACCACTATTCTTGCTTCTCACAAAAACTGGGATTTTTTTCCCCTGATCTTTTATCATTTCTTTTACAAGGGAAATGTCTGTATCTAGCTTAGAGATAACCCTGTAGAATTTCTGACTGGAGAACATGGGTAAAAGCTGAAAGACCAAAAAATCATTAAGTATCATTAACGTTGCAAAAGCCCTTGGAGAACATCAAGTCCCACCTTTGACCAAACACCACCCCACCAATCAAACCACAGCACTAAATGCCACATCCAGCTGTTTCTTGAACACTTCAAAGTGACACCAGCAGCATCCTGGGAAGCCCCTTCCAATGCCTGACACCCTTTCAGTGAAGAAACTCCTCCTGGGAATGAAGATGCTGAAGGAGGATTTAAATGTGAGGCTGCAACTTGACTTAGAATCACACGGCTACAACACCCAGTTCACAGCAATTTCCCTCATCCATGTTTAGGAACACGAAACTCTCATTGCATTTGAGTGCAGGAATGGATAAGGATGAAGGAAACCTATTTCATGTAGAGCTGAGGTATTTCTCTCCCAAGATGTCCATCTGCCCAGGATCTGTTGTGGGCTGGTTCTTGGCCAAAGCTCAGTATTTTGATGCAAAACATGTGCCATGGGGCACCCCTGGGCTGAGCCCACACTGCTCTTTCTCAGTAACATTAAACCCCATCAATCTGTCACTAGAACCAATTTTTTATTTTTAAATTTCCCAGGCAGGGATCCTGTATCCTCACCCTTATCTGATGGCTGCATATCAGCATCCCTGGGCTGCCCAGGCACTTCTGCCTCCTCAGCCATAATTACAATCACTTTGCCACCTAAAAACAAACCTTTCTGGGTGCTCTCACAAGGTTTCCAGGGTTGCAGCAGCCTGGGAAGCATCAGGAGGTAACAGGATGGGCAGATATTAAAGAGCAGCAGCCCTAAACCCCCTCCAACATTCCCAGCTCCTGCTGCCTGCCCTCTCTCCATGGCTGTGGGGGAGCAGCCAGCCCTGCCCTGGGCTCTCCTCCAACAGCACTCAGGGAAAGCTGAGAGGAGCTGCTGTGCTCCTGAAAGGTTCACACAGTCCAGGGGACTCCAGCAGCCACTTGCTCTGGCAGGGCTGGAATAATTTGCTCTCTTGTGCCAGCTCCTCCCTGCTCCTCCTCCTTCCTCCTGGTGCCCAATGCAGGAGCTGGGAGAGCTGCTCTGTTTGCAGTGGGTATGTCCCTAAATCAGCATTTAATCCAGGACAGCAGAGATAACACCGGCATCTCAAGCAAGACAAAGTCCTGCACGTAAATACTGAGCTGTAAGTCTGCCCTGAGCCCGCCAGCACTTCCTGAGCCCCTGGAATAAGTTCCCAGATCTTCAGCTATAAAGGCATTTGACCTTTAAGGAGGCCTTCAGCGACTGGAACCACAGCAGATGCTCTTATCACTGCACTGGATACCCTGCCCAGTGCCACTACTCTTAAAAAACCCTCCACCCTCCCCCTTGCACCCCCCAAAAAACCCCAAACGTGTGGCAACTGTGACTGGCTGCTAGTTTCTGGCCTTGGATTTCATCACAACCCAAATGAGGCCGTTCCTGGTGGGTCACTTATCCTCCAGGAGCCAATGTTCACTCTG
This sequence comes from Sinosuthora webbiana, assembly GCA_013397395.1. Classification (NCBI taxonomy): domain Eukaryota; kingdom Metazoa; phylum Chordata; class Aves; order Passeriformes; family Sylviidae; genus Sinosuthora; species Sinosuthora webbiana. Next base: position 153,987 of record VXBN01005340.1, on the reverse strand, counting down.
ACCCAAGGCCCACTTTGGTTCCTAAATAGGTCCCTTTTGCACACACCTGAGCCTTGCTTGCAGACAGGTGACCAAACCCTCTCTGCACCCACTGCCCACCTCTCAGCCTTCTCCAGGTGCCACAAAAATCCTTCAAGTTACTGAATTACTTCAGGATTACAGAAGGATGACTTCAAGTTACTGAAGGTCAGCCTGTGGGCCAGCCCCCTGGCAGTGATGTTCTGAGGGAACAAAACACCCCCAAACCCCTAAATTTTATGTATGTAAAATCAAACAGATTAAAGCTCCAGCAGCATCCAGGACATGAACTGCATGTTCCACTCAGCGTAAGCATTGGACAGGTACTGCTGACGGACCAGTGCCACAAGAAAAGCCCAGTTTCCTCGAAGGACTACTCCGTTTCCCACTGATTTGGTGATGAAAAATACAGAGGAGGAAAGGGGTGAAAACATCCTTTATGGCTGTTCATTTTCTCTGTGCCCACCAGGCTGAACGAAATGACAGCCCAGCCATGTCACTGCACACATCCTGGGCTACTCCTTCTCTCAATCTCCTCTTGTGGCGTCCCTTCCTGACTCTTACAATGATTTTAAGTCTTTGCATGTACTTGGAGCCAACTCTCCCATGCCACGTTTCAGTGCTCCCCTCCCGGGGACTCTGGCAGTGGCTGAGTTGTTCGGGTGTGACTCCTGCAAGAATCTTCCAGCTCCATGAATTAAAGGAGTCACTGCTTTAGCCCATTTGTTTAACCATTAGCCCATCCATTAACCCCTGCCTGGGATTTTGCTTAAATTTCTCTGTCCTACAGCTTGAAAATACCTCCTATGAGAAAAAATAAAAAAAATTAAAAAATTAAGGGATGTCATTCGAGAGCAGTGCTCCATCCTCACAGAAAGTGGAGTGTGCTGCCTTCTGTGAGAGAGGAAGCACTGCCCGTCAGGAGCTCAGGGGCAGGACAGGAGGGAGGCAGAGGGCTCCAACGACAAATCCATTGTCATCCCAGGTCCACACATGTCCCCCAGCTGCTGTGTGTGCCCACTGCCCCACAGCTCCCCAGGCAGGGGCAGCAGCAATTGCATTTTAACCCCTTAACAAGGTCCCTGGCAGCAGGAACTGGCAGTGCCCTGTAAAATACTGCGAGGCTGGGAGCTGAGCCTTCCCTGCTGCTGCCACGGTGAGGTGCCTCTTCCCATCTCCCAACCCTTCAGTGGTTTTATGACTTCCCAAAATAAATATGGATATATCCACGTCATCCCTGACCTCTACAACTCATCCCTGCTCCCTTTATCCAATGGGAGAGGCCAGCACTGCTCCTCCTGGGCACAGCAGCTAACAGTACAGCTGTTCCCTCCTGTGGGGACAGGGGACAGCTCCTGTGGGGCCCAGGGATGGTCCCTGTGCTCCCAATCCGGACACAGCAGTGCTGCACCCCCTCCCCGTGTCCCTGTCACCACAGGGGCTCTGCCCAGCAGCTGCTCTCCCTCTCCTCCGTTTTCAGCTTTCCATGGAGTTTCCAGCACCAACCAGGAAATGTCGTGTCCCACCTCCCCCAAATGTCCTGCTCTCCCCTCTTATTGGAGGAATGCCGTTGTTTTCCGGGAATGAGGCTGCCCTGTGCCCTCCTCATGTCCACATTGTTGCCTTGTTGACACCCTGTGCCCTCCTCCTCCTCCTCCCCTCAGGCAGCAGCCCCGCACTGAGCTCACCTGGGGTTGAGCTTCAGCTTCATTTTGTGCTTGAACTTGCCTGGGCATCACTGCACCCTCCTTGCTCCGCTCTCAGCACCAGCACAATGGGAACAGGCAGCACTGGCTGGCTCTGGCCTGTCCCTGAGGTAAATCCTCACATCCATCAGCCTTGTCTCCTCCATGCACTCTCCGCTGGAGTGATTCCTCTGCCTGTTCCCACACTGGCTAAAGCAGCCATGGAGGATCACAGAATCGTATTTGTTAAGAGCTTAGAACAGGCTTTAGAGCTGTTCAAGTCCCAAAGCCCAGCCATGGGCAGGGACATTTCCCACCAGACCAGGTTCCTCAAGGCCTTTATCCAGCCTGGCCTTGGACACAGCCAGGGAAGGGACATTCACAGCTTCTCTGGGCAACCTGTGCCAGGGCCTCACCACCCTCACAGGGAAGAATTTCTCCCAAATATCTGAGCTAAATTTCCCTGTTTTCAATCTGTAACCATTCCCCCTTTTCCTGTCACTACAGTTTCTAGCAAAAGAGTTCCTCTCCACCTTCTCTGCAGCCCCTTCAGACTCTGGAAGCTGCTCTGAGCTCTCCACACAACCTTCTCCAGGATGAACAGCCTAAACTTTCCCAGACTGTCCTCGCAGAGGATGTGTTCCAGTCCTCCTTGTCAACTTCATGGCACATCTATGAACCTGCTCCAACAGTTCCATGCCCTTCTTATGGACAAGTCTTTCTTACACAAAGCTTTCCTACCACACTCATCTGCTGGCCCCATCACGGCTCTCTGCTCTGGCTCCAGACAAAATGGTTCTGACCTAGTTAAGCTCAGGTTTAAACACCATCCTCCCTCCTAACCCCTGCCCTAAGAGCCACATTTGAACCCCTTCCCAGGAATCAGGCAGCAACCAAGGATGAGTACCCTCTTCCCTGTGGTCTTGGCTGAACCCCTGCACATTCCTTCTCTTTGTTAACCAAAAAAAACGTTATTTGTGGCCAGGAAATCACCAGCTGTGAAATCCCCAAGGCCTGCCCACCACTGACCCAGGAGCTGGCTCAACTTAGCCAAGCTGTGCTCATTTAAGCAAAGCATCTTCATTTTAATGCTACTTGGAAAGTCACAAAGCAAGGCACAGACTCGGGGTACTCCGTGTTTAGGACCAACAAGTTCTCTGCTACACAAATTCAGGAAGCTCTGGGATTTCCTGTCAGTAGATAACTTCTCACTTTCTAGTGATTTTTATCTAAATACTTCATACACAGACACCAACATCACTACTTCTAAACTGTAACCACTGGTAGGACTTCTCCAAAAAAGCAAAGAAACTGCTCCCAAGCCATGTATCTGGAGGAAAGCTTTAAAAACAAATGCTCTGTTGAATGTATTTATGGAAGATCATAATTAAGCTGAGAAACACATAACTATTTATTCTCCCCATGTAAAGATCCCTTTTTGTCAAGCTCCTCAAGGACCGTTCTCAGACCCACAGCCCAGCAGCAAATGTTGCTCTAATTCCTTCTTATCTGTATTTCAACTTCATACTATTTTTAAGACACCTCTGGTTTTATCCATCCCCTAACAGTATCATTTTTCTAGTATCATTTTTCTCTCAGCCTGTAACTTTATGAAAATTCTTCCAACGAATGCCAAGCCTTTGGGCATTTTCATCTTTGATCTGCCTGCTACCACAATTTGTAGCCACAAGCAGATCAGAATCACTTGCAGCAGGGCTCAGCTGTGGAACTCAAGGGCCCCAAGACCAAGATTCCTTGGAAAGTTCAGCTCCAGACTCCAGCCTCCCCGCACCCTGCCCAACTCCTAATGCTTGGAAACACCCAGAGGTTACAAATGCTTCACTTGGCATCATCATGTGCTTCACAACTGAAGAAGCAGGAGCGCTTCTTAAGAAGTACAACTGATGAAACATTAACTTGTGCTTTTTTAATAAAGTGAAACAAAAGCATTCTAAATCACAGCAGCTTATAGATCCAAACTGTCCCATCGCTTGGGAGGAGAGTGTGATTAAAAAGTATGGAAACTGCAAAATATTAAAGCCCTGCAGCAATTCCAATCCATGACAACCCTTCCCACAGCACAAGGAATGCTGCCTGATGCTCTACTGATTTGGTCTACTTGCTCATTGGCAAAATATGAATATTCTTCCTGGGTAATGCCATATCCTCTTTTCCAAAGGGGAGGAAAGATACAAAGCCCTTCTGATCAGCGCAGAGTAGCTCTTTCCCTAATTAGCAAAGTTCTTTTACAGCACTGAGAAATGAGGACCTTTTGTTTACCATTAGTTGAGGTAAGTGTATCTTGCTTTTATTTGGGTTTAAGACTACTTTAAAGGAGTAGCTTTTCAGTTGCAGCATGGTTTGTCAAGATTACAATATTTATGACTGCATAAAATACATAAGTAAAAAAAAAAAAAAATATGATTTGTAGAGTTTGTTATCAAGAGCTGAGACTTACACCTTTTACAGAACTGCAAATACTGGCTTCCTAGCTGCTAGTTGATAACTTTGCTGGCGAGAGCATTTCATTACGCTTTTAATCTCTACACCCTCTTGTCCAACTAGTAAGAACTAGCAAGAAAGTCAGCTCCAACTGCGGTGTAACTGTTTTTAACAGCAGTAGATAAGCTGTGCTGATTCTTCATCAAAACACCCTTTCGTTTGAAGCTACAACATAAGAGGCGATTCTTTTTGTTCAGAAGGAACTATCCGCATGCTCTGTGCCTGGAACACTTCACATTGATTACAGAAAACTTAACAATGCAATCACTAACATACCCCACTAATGAGAAATTATGAGAAAACTGTTCGAGGCGGAACCTTCCGCATCAGTCAACTCTGATCGATAAGAAAGCTATCAATTTTGAAATTTAGATTTAATGCATTTGCAAGAAGCTAATGAGAAAGGAGCAACTTAAAATAAATACCATCATTAAAACTGCAAACTGTTACAATGATATATTATAAACTTGTCCTAAATAAACCTAGTGCTTCAAAAATTTACCAGTGAATTCGTATTACAAAATATGTGAAAATACAATAGAATACCACAAAACAACGTCCTTTTTTTTTCCGGGGTCAACAATGACGCCAAGGTGATTCAGTCTTAACTTTTAAAATTGTTAATAGAACATATTGTAATATATAAGTTGCAATTTGGTTGAAATCTAGAGAACATCCCCACCAAAAAAAAAATCAATCTTCTTCATTCCTCCTCTAAAACTAGTGCCAAACTTCCTGCAAAGTTGGTATCTTCTTGAAGAGCTTTAAAATTTAGCTGTTACTTATTTTCTACTACTACATTTTGGCAGCAACTATTTATTGGTCTGTTATTGCAAAAAGTGCAATTTAACAATAAACCAGTCTGAAGGTCATTCTATGTCTTGAGGATACATACCATATATTTCTTTAAAAATAATCATACTTTTGTAAGCAATACTTTACAGTAGACACCTCAAATCTACCATAGATGTAAAACTTAAAACGAGAAAAATTTAGTCTCTAAATCTTTATACACATATTTATATTCGAGTTTCTATATATATTATATATATACACAAGCACAAGAGTATATATAAAATATATATAATCAGATTCAAAAAAGAACAAAAACTGGGCACTGTACATAAAATCTTTTTAAAACTCAAACAATAGAAAAACTTTAAACATTAAACAATTTTAATAAAAGTTTCTGTACAATGCTAAGCAGTTTTATTTACATATAGAAAATGTAATAGGAGTAGTGTTTGAAATTACAGAACTCCTTAAAATTTCAATGGCAGGTAATCTGGAAAAAATAACAGCATTCCATTCACAAATATTTTCAAGCAATAAATATGTATTTATAAATAGTGTAAATTTACATCAAGATTAGAAACAAAAATCACAAATCTGAAGTTTATTCCTTAGTCTATGTGCAACCCATTTATCTTTGTGACTTGGCTGTTAATTGTTTTAAATTTTATTTAGGAACCAAAAGTGTAACCGTCATGGTTTCAAAACAAGACAGAAAAACATAAAAGCAGTAAAAAATTTATATCACCTAACTCTTCACATTAAAA